>CM019065.1:367616-558475 GCA_009667805.1 Leptobrachium leishanense | reverse complement strand
TATTATATAGTCTATAGTTGTGTATTTTGCTACATTCCCTCAATTATCTAACCCTTCCCTGTATAGTGTGATATCTGTATTAGCACCTGCTCTCGCTATTGTGTAAGTTCTCTCTGTAAGAAATTCCTTTTGTTTACCTGTATTTCTCCTTCCCCCATTCTCCATTGTTTAAAGGTCCTGTGTAGTTATCTAATCTGTGCAGCTATCCACTGGATTGTATGCAAATAGGGTTGGTGGTTGAGTGTATCTCTGTGCCTGTGTAATAATAAACCATTCCTATTCTGACCAAGCTTGAAGTCACGGCTCATGATTTGGGGTACCAGGAATCTTCTGCCCGCTGTGCCAAGGAAAGGCTCCAGGTCTACAGTTTCGGCTTATTTCTGGTGTGCTAGCCAGGCTCTCTACATGCACTGGGCCTTAAGCTGCGGCTAAGGTACTAGAGAAAGGTGTGAGAGTCACGAGGAGAAACTGGGTGTCCAGCAAGGAAGCGGCATTTGACAGATGTGACCCTGTTCGGGCACAGAGATCTGTTACAAAATCTAACAAAGAATAACAGTTAGGAGAAGAGGAAGGGCGTGGGTTAAAAAGACAAATAGACAGGAAATCCTAAACTGAAGGGAGGTTCTTAAACTGGCCTCTAAGAAAAAATAATAAAAAAGGAGAACAAAATACGTGAAACAGGAAACAAGAAACATACAAGAATCGTCAGGACTAGAGCCGGGGATACAGAACCAGGAGGAATGTCAGACTCACAGAGGTTGGCAACAGATAAGTAAATATAGTTACATCAAACAGGCAGAATGGGTAGTCAAAGAAAGCCGAGGTCAATACCAAAGAAAATAAATACAAGAATGCTTTGCTGCAAAACAGGAACTAGGACAAGAACACTGAGGACCTGAAATCACCACTTGAACTCATGCCAGATCAATGAGCCCCTGTGCTGCTGGCATTTAAATAGGGAACCGGTCTGGTTAATTGAGACATGTGCCCCCAGACCTGAACAGCACAGCAGAACCAAGGAGCAGCATAAGGCAGAATAGCCAAACCCAGACAGGGAAGTGCAAGACCTGGATCCCTTTCACCAGGGGGCATGGCTGAAACCAGTGGAAACCTGACAGAGGCAGGAAGAGAGGGGGACAGGGAGATAGAGGGAGGCAGGGAGAGAGGGGGACAGGGAGATGGAGGCAGGGAGAGAGAGAGGCAGGGAGAGAGGGAGGCAGGGAGAGAGAGGCAGGGGGAGGGAGGCAGGGGAGAGAGGCAGGAAGAGAGGCATAGAGAGGCAGGGGAGAGGAATAGAGAGGCAGGGGTGAGGGATAGAGAGGCAGGGGAGAGGGATAGAGAGGCAGGGGAGAGGAATAGAGAGGCAGGGGTGAGAGATAGAGAGGCCGGGGGAGGGATAGAGAAGCAGGGGAGAAGGATAGAGAGGCAGGGGGAGGGATAGAGAGGCAGAGGGAAGGATAGAGAGGCAGGGGCAGGGATAGAGAGGCAGAGGGAGGGATAGAGAGGCAGGGGGAGGGATAGAGGCAGGGGAGAAGGATAGAGACGGATCGAGAGGCAGCAGAGGGATAGAGAAGAAGGGGGAGAGGGATAGAAAGGCAGAGGGAGGGATAGAGAGGCAGGGGGAGAGGGATAGAGAGGCAGGGGAGGGATAGAGAGGCGGCGGAGGGATAAAGAGGCAGGGGATTGATAGAGAGGCAGGAGAGGAATAGAGAAGCATGGGAGAGGGATAGAAAGGTGTAAACGACAGAGCGAGAGAGAATGAGGGAATGATAAAGCGCTTGCTGTTTAGTCAGTGCTGCAATTGTCCAATACTGGCCACTAGGTTAAAGGAAAGGTCAAGAGAGGGTCGGAGGCGGTTGGCAGGTCGCTCAGGCTGGTTTCAGATTGCTCAAACTGGTGCTGAGTGGTTTTTGCAGCGGGAATTTGTGAACAGCTGATTGGTTATCAGCAGTTCAGCAGCGTGAGGTACAGCTGAGCGGCGGGAAAATTCAAACAGCTAATTGGTTATCAGCAGTTCAGCAGCGTGAGGTACAGCTGAGCGGCGGGAAAATTCAAACAGCTGATTGGTTTATCAGTTGTTTGGAAGCAGGAGACTAAGATATAAAGTATAGCAGCTATAGTCCCCGTTCACATTGTGCGACATGCGTTTTTCCACGCGATTTTCATATTCGCAACGTTGCTCGATGATGTCGCGGTTATGCGCGATTTTGCAAAAGACCACCAATGCAGATCGCAAAAAAAGGGTCATGTACCAGCGACATGCGACGCGGCAAGATGTGAACAGCTCCATTGAAATGCATTGGAGAAGCTACATAGCACAATATTGCTGCAAAATCCAGGCGATAAATCGCACAGTGTGAACGGGGCCTTAGGGCGCAGTCAGCGCAGCCGACAGACAAGAGGATTTTACTCTGCACCAGCGACCCAGCCTCCCTCCCTATTTCTTGATGTCGTAGTCTTTTAATAAGGGTTAAGTTCACCCTTAAATTCGGGGTGGACGGAGGCATTGGTTTCTCAATCTGGCTAATCGGGGGCGGATTGGGCTTGAAATGTTGTTTCAATATGGATTGTTAATGTTAATAAAGTTTTTGTTGCTTGAGGTTGGTGGCCTCCTTATACTCTTTAAAAAGGCTCCGGCCTATTCTTTCCAACAGCAAATCTGCCGTCATGTTTATTATTTATTTAAGGTTATTATGTTTTGTTATTTACAAGAAATAGGACGTGCGACGGGCAAAGACATGAAATAAAGTTATGCCAGGACTAAGTGGGTGCTCGCTGCTGACACGTGTCACCCCTTGTAAGATTTTTGGTACTTTGCTGCGTGACTTTGTTTTGTGATGTCATGGAGACTGTTTACTGTGCCCCGGGATTCCAGGCTAGCACCGGGCCTTTGCATGGGATTCTCGCAGCCAATGGAAGAGCGAGGCACACGAGACTAGTTTTGCCCAAAAAAACATTTGGATGCCGAATCTTGAGGGAGAGCACGAGGAGACACGCGTCTGAGGAGACGGGCGCTGCGGAGCCTGCTGTGTGGGAGGCCTGGCAGCGAATACCAAGGCAGGTCTGGCAGCGGAAGTCTGGCCTGGACCTTCTGACCAAAGGAGCAGTTATTGAAGTGTGTGCAGACCAAAGCGGAGCTGTTAGTATGAGGATCCGAGGAAGCGCTGCCGAAGCAGCCTGAGAGCAGTTTGGCGCCATCGCATTACTGAAGCCTGCCGCAGCCGCCTAGCAGTTTGGAGCAGCAGCCGTGATCAAAAGCAACCTGGCAGTTCATGGTACTGTGACAGCACCTGGGACAGCAATCTGTAAAGCGGAGAGAAGACGGAGCCTGGAGGTTCCTCCTCCTGCGGGGGCCATGTGTGGCTGAATACCTTGGTAACCAGTGCCCTCTTCCCCTGCCCGCTGACAGGGCACTCTCTCACCTCTACACCATTAAAGCTTCCAGCCGGCACGTGGATTCACTGACAGACATCTGGGAGGGTTTGCTGCTGTCGCATGTGTTATTCCATCTAAGGACCCCAACGCTTATGTGCACCAGCGGTACCCGCCGCCAGCCGCCAGGGTGAAGAGGAGGCTGGGATACAGGGTGTTTGGGAGGGAGGTGGGTCTGGTCACAGAGTATTGCGGTGTTAGTCACTGTATTATCCGTATTTACTTCTCTTGTCGCTACATTGAATACAGACATATTGTTTTACCGCAGTTTGTGGGATGTGGTTATTCATTCCTGCCTGAGAGACAATACATCACTATGGATGCGCAGACAGGTGGAGGCACTGCCGGAGTTAAATATCCCTACTCCCACATCGCGGAGGCTCAGGATCACCATGTTAAGCGAGAGTGTAGGGGAGCGGGGACCCCCGGCTCAAAACAACCGTTACACGAAGTTCTCATAAATTGGGCTCTGTGACGCCTCCATGTTGGATGTGAAATAAATCCACCGAGATGCAGGTGAAGAGAAGACTTTAGCTTTCATTGAAGGGTTAAAGATAAAGTCTGCATGAAACGTGCAGGAACTGCAGCATTTTCATGGATCAGATGGAACGGATTATTAACACTTTGAAGTCTGGAACCCATGGATACGTCCACGCGCGGCGTTCCTTCTGTGACTTCCCTGAAAAGAGTCCTCCACCCGGAGGTCAGGGCTTCTGTATTGAGTTGCATTTGGTGTGTCCACCTAGAAGCTACTCCTGGAAACCGTCTGATTCCTGAAGAACCTGTACTGCTGCCTACTGTGTTCCTACCCCACGTTCCACTGAGGGCACCCCCTGTGCCAGTGGGTATTGCCCCGTACTATAGAGTTTCGCCCTTTGCTCCTAGACCTGTCACTATACTCTTAGTTATTCTTGTTTTCTGTTTAGTGTGGTCAGCTCTCTTCCTGTGTCTGCCCTCCTATAGTCCAGCCGTGTTATTCCCATCCAGCGCCCTGCTGGCCTGGATTTAATAAACTCCCATTGCGACATATTACCGGCTCTGTGTGTTGTGGATTGCTGCACCCCCCTCCACTCACATCACCCAGATCACCCAGATCCCGGACACCTCGTTACAGCAAGTGCAATGACCGAGCCGAGATCAGGTGATCGACTCGGCCATTGCCTTAAACTCCTGGTTTGCTTTTTATTATTATTATTATTCTGTATTTATAAAGCGCCTGCATATTCCGCAGCGCTGTACAATGGGGGAGTGTAGACATGAGACATACTAGAACACATAAGGAACAGATGGCCCTGCCCTTACGATAATTGTTCTACTGATACAGCACTTTACACAAGTGCTCAGATAGACATCCCATGAGCTTACAATCTAAAGGATAGGGGGAAGTGAAACAGAAGGGGAGCAGGGGGAGTGTGGATCTGGTGGCTAGAGAGAAAATAGCAAGCCACAGGTTGATTTGCTTTCACAGTTTTGTGTCATTGTCCATCTGTAAAATGACGCACTGTCCAATCAGCTTGGCTGAATCAGCAGACAATAACAACCTCTCCACCACTTTATCAGGTGCACCTGTTCAATACATATTGTTAATCAGCCAATCACACGGCAGCGGCTAAATGGATTTCGGCGTCTAGATGCGGTGAAGACGACTTGCTGAAGTTCAATTCGAGCATCAGGATGGGGGAAGAAAGGGGGTTTAAGTGACTTTGAACGTGGCATGGGTTGTTGGTGCCAGACGGGCTGGTCTGAGTATTTCACAAACTGCTGATCTCCTGGGATTTTCAAGCACAACATCTCTAGGGTTTACAGAGAATGACCCGAAAAAGAGAGAATATCCAGTGAGCGGCAGCTGTGTGCACGGAAACGCCCTGTGAGGTCAGAGGAGAATGGACCGACTGGATCAAGATGATAGAAAGACAACAGTAACTCAAATAACCACTCAATACAACCAAGGTCTGCAGATATACCTTCTCTGAACGCACACCTTGAAGCAGATGGGCTACAGCAACAGACCAGACCGGATGCCTCCTGTCAGCTAAGAGCAGGAAACTGAGGCTACAATTCACACAGACTCACCAAGAATGGACACTAGAAGATTGGAAAAACGTTTCCTGGTCTGAGGAGTCTTGATTTCAGCTGTGACATCAGATGGGTCAGAATTTGGCATAAACAGCATGAAAGCCTGGATCCATCCTGCCTTGTATCAGCGGGTCAGGCTGGTGGTGGTGGTGTTATGGTGTGGGGGATTATCTTGGCACACTTTGGGCCCCTTAGTACCAATGGAGCATTGTTTAAATGCCACGGCCTACTTGAGTATTATTGCTAACCATGTCCATCCCTTTGTGAGCACAGTATCCCCTGTATCTTCTGATGGCTCCTTCCAGCAGGATCATGCACCATGTCCATCCCTTTATGAGCACAGTGTACCCTGTATCTTCTGATGGCTCCTTCCAGCAGGATCATGCACCATGTCCATCCCTATATGAGCACAGTGTACCCTGTATCTTCTAATGGTTCCTTCCAGCAGGATCATGCACCATGTCCATCCCTTTATGAGCACAGTATCCCCTGTATCTTCTGATGGCTCCTTCCAGCAGGATCATGCACCATGTCCATCCGTATATGAGTACAGTGTACCCGGTATCTTCTGATGGCTCCTTCCAGCAGGATCATGCACCATGTCCATCCCTTTATGAGCACAGTATCCCCTGTATCTTCTGATGGCTCCTTCCAGCAGGATCATGCACCATGTCCATCCCTTTATGAGCACAGTGTCCCCTGTATCTTCTGATGGCTCCTTTCAGCAGGATAATGCACCATGTTCATCCCTTTATGAGCACAGTATCCCCTGTATCTTTTGATGGCTCCTTCCAGCAGGATCATGCACCATGTCCTTCCCTTTATGAGCACAGTGTCCCCTGTATTTTCTGATGGCTCCTTCCAGCAGGATCATGCACCATGTCCATCCCTTTATGAGCACAGTGTACCCTGTATCTTCTAATGGTTCCTTCGAGCAGGATCATGCACCATGTCCATCCGTATATGAGTACAGTGTACCCGGTATCTTGTGATGGCTCCTTCCAGCAGGATCATGCACCATGTCCATCCCTTTATGAGCACAGTGTACCCTGTATCTTCTAATGGTTCCTTCCAGCAGGATAAAGCACCATGTCCATCCCTTTGTGAGCACAGTGTCCCCTGTATTTTCTGATGGCTCCTTCCAGCAGGATCATGCACCATGTCCATCCCTTTATGAGCACAGTGTACCCTGTATCTTCTGATGGCTCCTTCCAGCAGGATCATGCACCATGTCCATCCCTTTATGAGCACAGTGTACCCTGTATCTTCTAATGGTTCCTTCCAGCAGGATCATGCACCATGTCCATCCCTATATGAGCACAGTGTACCCTGTATCTTCTAATGGTTCCTTCCAGCAGGATCATGCACCATGTCCATCCGTATATGAGTACAGTTTACCCGGTATCTTCTAATGGTTCCTTCCAGCAGGATCATGCACCATGTCCATCCCTTTATGAGCACAGTATCCCCTGTATCTTCTGATGGCTCCTTCCAGCAGGATCATGCACCATGTCCATCCGTATATGAGTACAGTGTACCCGGTATCTTCTGATGGCTCCTTCCAGCAGGATCATGCACCATGTCCATCCCTTTATGAGCACAGTGTACCCTGTATCTTCTAATGGTTCCTTCCAGCAGGATAAAGCACCATGTCCATCCCTTTGTGAGCACAGTGTCCCCTGTATTTTCTGATGGCTCCTTCCAGCAGGATCATGCACCATGTCCATCCCTTTATGAGCACAGTGTACCCTGTATCTTCTGATGGCTCCTTCCAGCAGGATCATGCACCATGTCCATCCCTTTATGAGCACAGTGTACCCTGTATCTTCTAATGGTTCCTTCCAGCAGGATCATGCACCATGTCCATCCCTATATGAGCACAGTGTCCCCTGTATCTTCTGATGGCTCCTTTCAGCAGGATCATGCACCATGTCCCTTTATGAGCACAGTGTCCCCTGTATCTTCTGATGGATCCTTTCAGCAGGATCATGCAGCATGTCCCTTTATGAGCACAGTGTCCCCTGTATCTTCTGATGGATCCTTTCAGCAGGATCTTGCACCATGTCCCTTTATGAGCACACCCCCTCCACTGGGTTTTACAGAGGATACCTTGCTTTGCTTCAGATCATGAGCCGGTCCAAACCTTCTCCATACCTTTGACATACCCAAGGATGCAGGGGCTTTTTATTCATTGGAGAGCGGTTTGGTTGTGGGTGCTAGGGGGGTTTGGCCCAGTAAGGGCAAGGAAGGTAGCCGGGTCTGTGGTGCCGTTTTCGGATTCCTTTGCCCTCTTGCCTGGCTAAGTGGAAACTGGCGTTTTTACATTAAAAAGACTTATACCACCGGACTATCGAGGAATCCAGAGTTGGTGGATCTTATATAATATATCATTGGTTTTTCAATGTATATCTGCTCACCGTTTGCCCATCCCCCCCAGCTAATTACAGATAAATGATAATACGTGTCCATGTGCCAGGGAAATAATTGGATTAATGTTTAAAAGTTTGTAAGAGCCTGAGCGAGTGATTTCTGGGAATTTCCCAGTCTGTGTTTCTCTGCCCTTTTTCAGGGAGTGGTTTGTGTGTTTTTATGCATCATGAGGGGGGGGGGGGTTGTCCCTAAGAGTTGTTAAGTGTCTGCCCAAGTTTGAATAAACAGTCTATGGTTTTCTGCTCCCAAAATTGTTTCTGTCTGGTTATTGGGGGAATTCGATGAAGCAATTTGGAGGTCCATAACATAGAAAGCACCTCTTGGCGGAGATACCCGGTCAGGGTATCAAGGAATCCATCACAGTGGTGGCAGCGGTGGGATGCTTCCATTCACTTTGAACATCCAAATCACCACTGGGACCACAGCATATGTAGCATTTGTACAGCGGACTGAAGAGGAGCACCCTTAAGGACTTACTACAAGTTCAGGGATTGATTGCCAGCAACAAATCCAGCTGATGGACGGTGACCAGGTCCGAGAGAGCTCCAGTGCTACAGCCGAAGAAGGTACCGCACTAACTGACCTACAGCGAGATATCCAGTGGCAGGTAGCATTATATGGTACTACCCCATCATTACCCAGAGATGTTAAAAGTGTCTGCCAAAGTTTGAATAAACACTCTTTGGTTTTTCTGCTCCCAGAATTGTTTCTGTCTGTTTATTGGAGGAATTCTACGAAGGAGGTCCATAACATAAGAAGCACCTCTTGGCGGAGATAGTCGTTGTATCAAGGAGTCCATCACAATACCTTTCCCATCATTCCGGTACAGGTTGATCTTTGTTTCCTTTATCCACAGAATGCTGGTCCAGAGCTGTTCTGGCCTTTTTAGATATTTTTTTGCCATATGAATGGTTTGCAGCTAGTGGTGAGTGAGCCCTCTGTTTGCTCTGGTGAAGTCTTCTCTTTATGATCAGCTTGGACAATGATATGCCGGCCACCTGGAAAGGGTCCTTCACGTGGCTGCATTTTGTGAAGGGATTTTTCCTATGGATGTGCAAGCCATTTTTTTTTTCGTTTCGGGTTGTTTCGGCATTTCGGGTCGATTCAGCAGTCTGTTTCAATGGGTTATTTAGATTATTTTGCTTTTGTGAGTAATTTAATTGCATTGATTTGTATTTAGTTTTAGGAGTTATTTGGTTTTTATTGGTTATTTCAGAATAGGAAACAGATTACTACCAATAAAATTAAAGTCTCCTTACTTATTTATATTTTTTAGGATTATTTTGGCATTTTTCGGGATTTTTTGCCTAATCTTTAGGGTTCCTAACTAATTTTAAATGTATAACGAGGTCTGTTTTTTTCTTTGCTAAAGGCATACAGCTGGATTATCTTCTTTCAGTCTGTATATGCATTTAGCAAAGAAAAAAACCGACCTCGTTATACATTTAAAATTAATTAGGAAGCCCAAGATTAACAAAAAAATTACAGAAAAATGTCAATAATCCTAAAAAAAATATTTAAAAAATGGCCTTTTACTGCAACTGAAAATAATAAATGGTTTTACAAATATTTAATAAACAGTTAAAAACGGAGATTTGTTTTAACATTGAAAATGGTGGAAAAAATCCTAGTTTCTTTAAAATAAATTAGGAACCCTAAAGATTGACCAAAAAATCCCGAAAAATGCCAAAACAATCCTAAAAAATTATTTTAGAAAAATGGATTTTTTTTTCGTCTTAAATCATTTAATTTGCTCCTTTTTTTTGTTTCAGATAATTTGGTTCAGTTTTTTTCCGTTTAAAATCATTTTGTTCTTAGTTTATTTTTCCTTTCAGACAATTTGGTTCAGTTTTTTTTTTTTTTCGTTTTAAATAATTTTTTTCGCTTTCATAACATTTTTTTATTTCATTTTAGATCATTTTGTTCTCTTTATTTTCATTTTAGATCATTGGTTCTGTCTTTTTTCACTTCAGATCATTTGTTTCTGAAATTTAATTAGTTTTTGATCGTTTTGTTCCATTTTTCGGCATTTCGTATCATTTGCGTCCCGATTTTTTTCGTTTAGGTCCCATAACGAAATTAGTTCGTTTGTGCTGAAACTTTGATTGGGGATTAAGTAATTTCCGGCGGCCGATATTTTGTTTCGGAAATGGTCCCGAATCAACGAAAATGGTGAATATTGTACGAAAATCAATTCGGAACGAAACGAAACGCACATCCCTAGTTTTTCCTCACCATGGAAAGGATCTACCATCGTCCACCACTGTTGTCCTGCATGAACGACTTGGCCGTTTTGTGTTGCAGAGCTCACAGTGCGGTTTTTCGCAGAATGTTCCAGACCATTGATTTGGTCACTCTTCATGTTCCTGCCATCTCTCAGCTTCCACGTGCTAATAACTTACCTAGAATCACCTCCAGACATTTTACCTGGAAATATGAACCTGCAAACACACCTGTCCATCAAACAGCTTCTGAGTCAACTGTCCAATTACTTTTGGTCCTTCTAAAACGAGAGGGGGGGGGGAGATCTAGTAATTCCTAAACCCTTTCTCCAGTTTGGGTGTGAATCCCCTGACATTAAAGCTGAGAGGCGTCACGTTAAGGCCAGGTTCATGGTTTAACAGGAATTCCAATGTATTATTATGGTAACAGCCGAAATAACAAAAATTGTGGCAGTGTCCAATTATTTCCAGACCTACCTGCAAACGAGAGAATGAGGGAAAAGACAAAAAATAAATGAAAAAAAGAGACAGTGAGACGGGGACACAGAGACAGAAAGAGAGCGAGCGAGAGAGCAAGGATGGCTTAAATGGTGAGGAATGTGCAGTAGGAGTAGAGTAGAGGACAGATGGAGGAGGGTGGGGTAAAAGAAGGGTGGAGAATAGATGGAGGGTGGGGGAGAAGGAGGGTGATGTAGGTGGAGGGTGGGGTTGATGGAGTGTTCGATGAAGGGTGTGGTAGAAGGAGGAGGTTGTGTAAGACAGGGTTGGATGGTGGGTGGGGATAGATGGAGGTTAGGGTAGAAGGAGGAGGAGGGTGGGATAGAAGGAGTGTGGAAGGTTAAAGGGAGGGTGCGGATAAATGGGGAGGAGGGTGGGGTAGCAAAAGGGTTAGATGGAAGGTGGGAGAGGAAGAGGGTGAAATTTTGGATGGAGGGTGGGTAGAAGGAGATTTCGATGGAGGGTGGGGTAGGAGGAAGGTGGGGATTGATGGTGGAGGAGGAGGAGGAGAAAGGTGGTGTCAATGAAGGGGGATAGAAGGAGGGTGGAGGGTTCGATGGAGGGTGGGGTAGGAGGAAGGCGGAGATAGATCATAAAAAGGAGCACAGAGTGATTTGAGGCTTTTATACATGATTCGGGTTTGTTTTGTGACAGCAAGGGGCTGGCCAGGAGCCCATGAAGTATATCGGCACAGGAAAAGGTGAGGAGTCAGTGATGTGGTGAGGAGCCAGCCAGGGATAATGAAAGGAGCCCAGGAAGAAGTGAGAAGCCAGGAAAGGGTGAGAGGGCAGAAACAGCATGAGGAAACCAGGAACAAATTGAGGAACCAGAGGCAAAAGTGAAGAATTAGAGACAGGGTGAGAGGCTCGGAATGGGGTGAGGGGGTAGAGACAGGGTGAAGAGCCAGGGTCAGGGTGAGGAGGAGACTGGTATAGGGTGTGGAAAACAGAGCCAAGGGAAAGCGAGGAACCTAGGAGGGGATAAAAGAGACAGGAAAACAGTGATGAGCCAGGGAAGGGGTGAGGAGCCAGGATCGAGGTGAGGAGCAAGGGATGGGGTAAGGAGCCTGGGAGAGACAGGAAAATCCTTTACTGAAGGAAAAGGGACTCCGTGACGTAGCGCGCTGTGCACAGAACTGCATGTATTTTACAATAAACACTCAGATATTACCAGGGATTCTACCTTGGCTGGAAACATCACATCGCAGACCCCCAAATCCCCAGAGTCCTGCAGAGCATTAGCCTAAGAAAGCATAACATACCAGGGATTAACTTTAAAATGATTACACGGGAGGGTTATGGAAGGGTTAATAGGGGAATGCTGTGCAAAGCGGTGGTGGTGTAAGGGTTAATACAGCAGAGCACAGTAGTGGTGGGAGGGTTAATACAGCAGAGCACAGTGGTGGAGAGAGGGTTAATACAGCAGAGCAGTGGTGGAGGGTTAATACAGCAGAGCACAGTGGTGGTGGGAGGGTTAATACAGCAGAGTGTGGTGGTGGGAGGGTTAATACAGCAGAGTGTGGTGGTGGTGAGAGGGCTAATACAGCAGAGCAGAGTTGGTTTGAGGGATAACAGCAGTGATACTGGCAGGATTAACTGTAGTGCACTAGTGGTGGCTGGGTTAATAGAGAAGTGGTGGTGGGAGGGTTAATACAGCAGTAATGTGTGGTGGTGGTGGTGGAAGGGATAATCGAGCAGAACACTGGTGCTTGGAGGGTTGATACAGCAGATCAATGGTGGTGTTGGGAAGGCTAATACAGCAGTGCAGAACACGGTGGTGCTGAATGGGTAAACAGCAGAGTAGTGGAGGTGGGAGGGTTAATATAGCAGTGTAGCGACTGTGGGAGGGTTAATAGAGCAGAGGTGGTGGGAGTGCTAATAGAGCAGAGCAGTGGTGGTTGGAGGGTTAATAGAGCAGAATAGTGGTGGTTGGAGAGAAGAGAGCAGTGCAGTGGCTGTGGGAGTGTTAATACAGCAGTGCTGTGCAGATGTGGTGGGAGGTTAATACAGCAGTGCTGTGCAGTGGCTGTGGGAGGGTTAATACAGCAGTGCTGTGCAGAGGTGGTGGGTGGGAGGTTAATACAGCAGTGCTGTGCAGAGGTGGTGGGTGGGAGGTTAATAGAGCAGTGCTGTGCAGAGGTGGTGGGTGGGAGGTTAATAGAGCAGTGCTGTGCAGAGGTGGTGGGAGTGTTAATAGAGCAGAGCAGTGGTGGTTGGAGGGTTAATAGAGCAGAGCAGTGGTGGTTGGATTGCTACTAGAGCAAAGCAGTGGTGGGAGGGTTAATAGAGCAGACAAGTGGTCGTAGGAGGGTTGATACAATAGTGCAGTGGTCATGGAAGGGTTAATAGAGAAGAACATTCATCCATTAACCCTCGTATACCCAGCTTATGCAGAGCACTGCACTGAGATCAAATAAGACGATGCGTGGGGAACATTTCAACGTGCAACAAATACATTAACCCTTTCCTTCATCGTGGAAGCTCAGGACATCACAAAGAGATGCTCACAAATAACTCACGGACACCAGAGGAGGCAGCGTGAGGTTAATGTGATTCCCTTACCCAGTCACATCTAGCACCAGTGTGCGCGCCCCTCTCGTTACAGTACTCACCTCTCATTACCCTCACTGCAAACCTCTCCAGTTACAGCACACGCCCCTCCTGTTACAGCACACGCCCCTCAACACGTACCTCTCCCGTTACAGCACACGCCCCTCAACACGTACCTCTCCCGTTACAGCACACGCCCCTCAGCGCGTACCTCTCCCGTTACAGCACACACCCCTCAGCGCGTACCTCTCCCGTTACAGCACACGCCCCTCAGTGCGTGCCTCTCCCGTTACAGCACACGCCCCTCAGCGCGTACCTCTCCTGTTACAGCACACGCCCCTCAACACGTACCTCTCCCGTTACAGCACACGCCCCTCAGTGCGTACCTCTCCCGTTACAGCACACGCCCCTCAGCGCGTACCTCTCCCGTTACAGCACACACCCCTCAGCGCGTACCTCTCCCGTTACAGCACACGCCCCTCAGCGCGTACCTCTCCTGTTACAGCACACGCCCCTCAACACGTACCTCTCCCGTTACAGCACACGCCCCTCAGTGCGTACCTCTCCCGTTACAGCACACGCCCCTCAGCGCGTACCTCTCCCGTTACAGCACACACCCCTCAGCGCGTACCTCTCCCGTTACAGCACACACCCCTCAGTGCGTACCTCTCCCGTTACAGCACACGCCCCTCAGCGCATACCTCTCCCGCTACAGCACACGCCCCTCAGCACGTACCTCTCCCGTTACAGCGCACGCCCCTCAGCGCGTACCTCTCCCGTTACAGCACACGCCCCTCAGCGCAAACCTCTCCCGTTACAGCGCACGCCCCTCAGCGCGTACCTCTCCTGTTACAGCGCACGCCCCTCAGCGCGTACCTCTCCCGTTACAGCGCACGCCCCTCAGCGCGTACCTATCCCGTTACAGCACACGCCCCTCAGCACGTACCTCTCCCGTTACAGCGCACGCCCCTCAGCGCGTACCTATCCCGTTACAGCACACGCCCCTCAGTGCGTACCTCTCCCGTTACAGTAAACGCCCCTCAGTGCGTACCTCTCCCGTTACAGTACACGCCCCTCAGCGCGTACCTCTCCCGTTACAGCACACGCCCCTCAGTGCGTAACTCTCCCGTTAAAGAGCACGCCCCTCAGTGCGTACCTCTCCGTTACAGCGCACGCCCCTCAGTGCGTACCTCTCCCGTTACAGCGCACGCCCCTCAGTGCGTACCTCTCCCGTTACAGCGCATGCCCCTCAGTGCGTACCTCTCCTGTTACAGCGCACGCCCCTCAGTGCGTACCTCTCCCGTTACAGCGCACGCCCCTCAGTGCGTACCTCTCCCGTTACAGCGCACGCCCCTCTGTGCGTACCTCTCCCGTTACACGCACGCCCCTCAGTGCGTACCTCTCCCGTTACAGCGCACGCCCCTCAGTGCGTACCTCTACCGTTACAGCGCACGCCCCTCAGTGCGTACCTCTCCCGTTACAGCGCACGCCCCTCGGTGCGTACCTCTCCCGTTACAGCACACGCCCCTCAGTGCGTACCTCTCCCGTTACAGCACACGCCCCTCAGTGCGAATCTCTCCCGTTACAGCGCACTCTCCATTTCAACACTCACTCATAGATTATACATCAAAAAGCGTCCTGAGCAAGGTGACCACAACGCAGTGACAACATCGCACAACCTCCCCAGAACACTTCGTAATAGCTTGCTTACAGTGCCGGATTATGTGATATATGAGATATACAGTATGGGCCCAGGAATTTTAGTCTTGTCCATCCATGTGAAGGTCACCTGAGGTCCGACCCTTCACACATGGGGACAAACAGCAATTGACTCATAGACCAGAATACAGTGAGTATGCACAGGTTTATCACATAAAGCAGCATATGCCTCGTACACCCTCCAGGATCAAACTGAGCATGCCCAAACCAGCCTCAGATGGGGCAATGTTTAGAAATGTCCCAAGATCTGTATTAGCTGAGCTGCTCAGAAAACCTTCCACAGACAGACAGACACCGGTTTCGTATCCCTTCTGGTAGAGTGCTGCTGTAGCTGCATCATTCTGCCAAAAACTATACAACAGGGATATCAAACACACAGCACCCCAGGTTTTGATGGCACACAATTCCCAGAATTCTTTGAATGCAATAGATGTCTAGGAAATCATGGCAGATCTAGTTCAGACACATCTGACGGGCCAGAGTTTGACAGCCCTGCTACATGATGTGTCCTCTTATTCCCTGGACAATTGTGTTCCTAATCCTCCCCCTCTTGTCACCTGGCCAATAGGGTTCTTAGTCAGGGTCTATAAGGACTGACAAGTCAAGACTGATGCCTTTCTGCCTAATGCTACAAACAGCAACGATCCACCACAACAGACACAAAACTGGAGCCTCCCTGGCCACAGAATGCTTACACCTCTTTGAAACACCAGAGAGGGGCCGGGCTGTATCAGTGTGATTTTTTGTCAGGGGGTCGGGTTATATCTGTGGGATTTGTGTCAGGGAGGGGTCGGGTTATATCTGTGGGATTTGTGTCAGGGAGGGGTCGGGTTATATCTGTGGGATTTGTGTCAGGGAGGGGTCGGGTTATATCTGTGTGATTTGTGTTAGGGAGGGGTCGGATTATCTATGTGATTTGTGTCGGGAGGGGTCGGGTTATATCTGTGTGATTTGTGTCGGGGAGGGGTCGGGTTATATCTGTGTGATGTCAGGGAGGGGTCGGGTTATATCTGTGTGATTTGTGTCGGGGAGGGGTTATATCTGTGTGATTTGTGTTGGAGAGGGGTCGGGTTATATCTGTGATTTGTGTCGGGGAGGGGTCGAGTTATATCTGTGTGATTTGTGTCAGGGAGGGGTCGGGTTATATCTGTGATTTCTGTCGTGGGGAGGGGTTATATCTGTGTAATTTTTGTCAGAGGGGGTCGGGTTATATCTGTGATTTATGTCGGGGAGGGGTCGGGTTATATCTGTGATTTCTGTTGGGGAGGGGTCAGGTTATATCTGTGATTTCTGTCGGGGAGGGGTCGGGTTATATCTGTGTGATTTGTGTCGGGGAGGGGTTATATCTGTGTGATTTGTGTCGGGGAGGGGTCGGGTTATATCTGTGTGATGTCAGGGAGGGGTCGGTTATATCTGTGTGATTTGTGTCGGGGAGGGGTTATGTCTGTGTGATTTGTGTCGGGGAGGGGTCGGGTTATATCTGTGATTTGTGTCAGGGAGGGGTCGGGTTATATCTGTGTGATTTGTGTCAGGGAGGGGTCAGGTTATATCTGTGTGATTTCTGTCAGGGAGGGGTTATATCTGTGTGATTTGTGTCGGGGAGGGGTCGGGTTATATCTGTGTGATGTCAGGGAGGGGTCGGGTTATATCTGTGTGATTTGTGTCGGGGAGGGGTTATATCTGTGTGATTTGTGTCGGGATGGGGTAGGGTTATATCTGTGTGATTTGTGTCGGGGAGGGGTCGGGTTATATCTTTGTTGTATCTGCACAGCTGCGTACCTCGAGGTTTAGGTTCACGTTATTGTCCTCTGCACTTACCTTCATGGGGGAGATGTGAGAGTGGGACACGTATCCGTGGACATTCTCGATCTGTGAGAGGTTCTTCTCTGACACGTGGACCAGCTCTGGTGCTTTCATCTGGTTGGCGAGGTGGGCAGGGCTGTGTTCCAGTGGAGGGGAGTCATCGTCCTGGTAGCGGTATTTCTGCAGTGAGAGGGGAGACATGGAGTTAGTGCATCCCTCCACAGACTGTCTAATAGATGATCTATAAAATCGATAGACGGAGACATGCAGAGTAAATACAAACTGCGAGCGGGAGCAGAATCCGTCAGCGTGAAACACCGGAGGATTCACAGAAAGGAATGTTATTGTCCCTTTATGGTATCCTTACTGGAATAAAACGTTTGAGATGTCCAGGACCTCAGTGTGAGCCGACCAAATCAGAAAGCACGCCAGGTGTAACCATGACACCAAGAACCAGCACAAGACACCAACCTGAACAAGACCACAAACTGTACTACCTGATCAATAACTGATCAGATGGCGAGCAACGCGACCCACACCAGATGGCAAGTTGATTTGTCAGTGTTGTGATGCTGTAGGGTTAGAAGTATTGCAGGGATCCAGTTTATTAGGATTATGTGTATTTTAGGGTTCTAGATGGTCAGGGTTCTAAATTAGGGGGCATTTCAGGGTTGTAGTTGTTCTAGGTTCTGGATTAGGGAGCATTTCAGGGTTCTAGTCAGTTAGGGTTCTGGATTAGGAAGCATTTCAGGGTTCTAGCTGGTTAGGGTTCTGGATTAGGGGGCATTTCAGGGTTGTAGTTGTTCTAGGTTCTGGATTAGGGGCATTTCAGGGTTCTAGTTAGGGATGAGCCGAATACCCCCATGTTCGGTTCGCATTCGAACTCTAACAATTTCAAAAATTGAGAACCGAACTCAATGCAAGTCTGGAACAGTCTTCCAGTTGAAGTGGTAGAGGTCAAAACAGTAATTGAATTTAAGCAGGCATGGGACAGGCATAAGGCTATCCTAAACAAAAGATAAATCCAGGTAAAGTATCCATGTAATTGGGCAGACTAGATGGGCCGAAAGGTTCTTATCTGCCGACATTTTTCTATATTTTTCCATGTCGATTGAGATGTGGCATTGTTATACGCAAACTCCGCCCATGGTAATAGAGTAACCCAATCATCTTGCTCGTCTGAAATAAAACTCCTTAAATAAGTCTCGAGTGTTTGATTGGTTCTTTCGGCTAATCCGTTCGTTTGCGGGTGGTACGCGGAGGAAAAGGACAGTTTAACGCCTAACTGGTGACAGAAGCCTCTCCAAAACCTAGAGATAAATTGAGAACCACGATCCGAAACGAGAACATTCGCAACACCATGAAGTCTAAATATTAGGCTTGTGCACCAATTTTTTTTTTGGTTCGATTCGGTTCAATTTGTTCGGATGTTTAAAATTTTAGATTCGGCTCGTTTCGACCGATTTCTGTTTCGATTCGGTTCGGTTCGGCTCGTTTTTCATGTACATTTTTTTTCGGAATATCGACCATTTTTCGTGTTTTCGGGTCACTTTGCTCGTTTTTTGTATCGACTTTTCGTGATTTCGGAAATTTTCGTTTTTTCGGAACGTCTGTTCTCCTCGTTTCAAAGTGTCTAACTCTATTCGTTTTGACATAAACTACTATGGTTTACTTTTTTTATACTTTATATCTTTTTTTATAATAAATTTTTGGTTTGTTTTTCGGATCCGATAATTCATTCCGTCGATACGATAATTCTGGCGATTCTATCGTTTTTTTTTTTATTAAATAAAGATCCTTTTTTTCTTATGAATATACATTTCACAACTTTATTTAATCATATTAAAATGGTATGAAAGCCAAGGAACAAAAAAATGAACAGAACGATTTAAAAAACGCTAAACTGACCCGAATGCCACAAGAAACAAGTGATACGCATTTACAAATACAAAATTTACAGAATCAGCGATATAACCGATAATAGTTAAATATACGATGTCCAGAATTACCGAAATGGAACCGAAATCACGAATGGAACCGAAAACATGAATAGAGCAAAAATAAATTTCGATTTGACACATTTCAAGTCCATTCGAAAAATCCGAAAATTTTTCGTTTCGGCTCGGAAAACTTTTCGGATCTGTCGGTTTTCGGGTCCGATCTGATTCGGAAATTCGGCAGAATCCGAGGACACGAATCGGGAAAGTTCGTGAAAATTCCGAAATTCCGAAACCCGAAACGCACATCCAACTAAATATTTCTTTAGTAAAAATCTGTACCAGCTCGCTAGAGATGGGGATATTCCTTAATGGTATGAAATGTGCCATTTTGGAGAAGCGATCAACAACGACAAAAATCACTGTATGGCCAAACGAAGGGGTTAATTCCACCAAGAAGTCCATAGCTAAATGGGACCAAGGGCATTCAGGAACAGGTAGAGGCTGGAGAAGACCAGTAGGTCTATGACGGGAGGGTTTAGAATGGGTACAAACAAAACAGGTGGTTACCTATTCTTTCACATCATTGGCAAGTGTAGGCCACCAAAAGTTTCTTTTAATCAAGGTTAGAGTCTTTTTTACCCCAAAATGTCCAGCGAATTTGGATTCGTGAAAGAGTCGTAAGACAGTGTGTACCTCTTCAGGAGGAACAAACTGTTTATTAGGTGGTTTAGACGGAGGTGCTAGAGGTTGTTTCGATAGTAAAAGATTCCATAGAGGTGAGTCGACCTGTGTACTCAGAGAGGCTAAGATTTTCCTTTCGGGAACTATGGGAACTGGTACCGATACTTGAGTAGATAGGGGCTCGTGCTGTCTGGAGAGTGCATCAGCCTTAATATTTTTAGACCCTTGTCTGTAAGAAATGACGAAGTCAAATCGGGTAAGAAAGAGGGCTCATCGGGCTTGTCTGGGGTTCAATCTTTTAGCCTCGGACAGGTAAATCAGATTCTTATGGTCAGTGATTATGGAGAATGGACAATTAGAACCCTCCAAGAGGTGACACCATTCCTTTAAGGCGAGTATAATGGCTAACAGTTCCCTGTCACCAATGTCGTAACGGACCTCAGTGGGTGACAGTTTCCTAGAATAAAAACCACAAGGTTGCATAGGTTTATCGTCGGCCAGACGTTGGGACAACACAGCTCCCACCCCGGTCTCTGAGGCGTCTACTTCTAACACGAAGGGTCTAGCTGGATCAGGGTGATGGAGGATGGGAGCAGTAGAAAATGCTGTTTTTAACCTCCCGAAAGCCTCCAAAGCAATGGAGGACCAATTATGAGTATCTATTCCCTCTTTTGTCAATGCTGTAATAGGTGCTATGATGGACGAGAAACCCTTGATAAATCTTCTATAATAGTTAGAGAAGCCTATAAATCTTTGAATGGCCTTGAGACCCTTGGGAAGAGGCCAATGAACGATAGCATCTAGTTTCTTGGGGTCCATCATGAAGCCCGAAGAAGAGATTACATAGCCTAAAAATTGTACCTGTTGGACGTCAAATAAGCATTTCTCGAGTTTACAATAGAGGCCATTGGATAACAGTTTAGACAAGACGAGTCGTACATGTTGATGGTGGGTTTTCAGGTTGGGGGAATGTATCAACACATCGTCAAGATAGACAACGACAAAATAGGGAGTGTACTCCCGTAATACATCATTAATAAATGCCTGAAACACTGCTGGTGCGTTGCATAAACCAAAGGGCATAACTAAGTATTCATAGTGCCCTAATCTAGTATTGAACGCAGTTTTCCACTCATCCCCGTGTTTGATTCGAATCAGGTTGTATGCTCCTCTGAGATCCAATTTAGAAAATATTTTAGAATATTTCAGGCGATCAAACAACTCGGGAATGAGTGGAATGGGGTAGGCATTCTTTACGGTAATTTTGTTCAACCCGCGAAAATCTATGCAGGGTCTGAGGTCTCCCTCTTTTTTCCGAACAAAGAAGAATCCTGCTCCAGCGGGAGAGGAAGAAGGACAAATAAACCCTTTGTTAAGGGAATCAGTAATATACTCCTCCAATACCTTATGCTCCTTTTCAGATAATGGATAGACAACCCCTCGGGGAGGAGTAGTACCGGGAAGAAGGTCGATAGCGCAATCGTACGAACGATGAGGGGGTAGTCTATCGGCCTCTTTCTTATCGAATACGGGTGCTAAATCAGAGTATGGAGAAGGTATAGTCGTTGTCAGAGGGGGAGCCGTAGGTAAATTCAGGGTGTTGACGCATAAGGGGATCTCTATACAGGATGACATGCAATCTTTATCCCACTTAGCGATTTCACGAGCTCGCCAGTCTATGACAGGGTTATGACGGGTTTACCAAGGATACCCCAGGACGATGGGATAGGAGGGTGAAGAAATGACATGAAAGAACATCTTTTCTATGTGACACAATCCTATCTTAACAGTAATGTCTGGAGTCTCGAAGAGGACAAAAGGGGTTTCAAGAGGTCTGCCGTCAATGGCCTGTACAAGTAGAGGTGTTTTCTTCTCTATCAAAGGAATAGCATGCTTACGAGCAAACACAAGATCGATAAAATTATCGGCAGCACCAGAGTCAACCAGGGCATAGAGATTCACCAGGTTGAGGGGACTCTCAAAACAGAGAGTGACCGGAACCCAGAGTCTATTTTCGAGTTTGGGGGACGAGGGAAATTAACCTAAGAGCTGTCCCTCAGGGGCACTTAGGCATGCAAGTTTCCCGCAGGACCCTGAGGGCGTTTGGAGCACCCTTTCAGCAAATGGCCCCCTAAACCACAATATAAACACAATCCCTCACGTCGGCGGCGTTGCTTTTCGGTTTCAGGGAGTTTAGTGCTATCTAACTGCATGGGCTCGGGAAGGGAAGTAGACTCTGGGAGTGCGAGAAAACGGGGTCGGGAAGGCACCCTAGGAGGTAGTTTTCTAGCTTTATCCTTAGTATTCTTACGATGGCGAATACGTTGATCTATGAAGGACAAGTAGGTGATCAGATCTTCCAGAGCGTCTGGAAGGTCTCAGGCCGCTACCTCGTCCTGGAGCTCATCATTCAAACCTTCTAAGAAAACTGCTATCAAAGCCTCATCGTTCCAATTCAATTCGGAAGCTAAGGATCTAAACTCCAGTGCGTAATCACCCAGGGATTTGGCACCTTGGCGCAGGCGTAACAAGGACTTAGTGGCATTGGTCTTATGACCAGGGGGGTCAAACACTCTGCGGAAAGCGGTCATAAAGTCCCGATAGTTATATACAATGGGCTTGTCAGTATCCCAGAGGGGGTTAGCCCAACACAACGCTTTATCGGCCAGATGATTAATAACAAAGGCTACCTTCGCACGATCTGTGGGGTAAGACCAAGGGTTTAGCTCAAAGTGGATAGAGATCTGGTTGATAAATCCTCTACAGGCAATAGGGTCGCCACCATAACGTATCGGTGGAAGCAAATAGGGACACGGGCTCGGCGTGGCAAACGGTTCAGGAATAGGCGGATTAACAGGAGGAGGCACCTCTAATGGTGTAGGAGCAGTACGAGCTAACAAAGTTTGGAGGGCTTGGGTGAATTGATCAAGTCGGTGATCCTGATCCTCTAATCGACTCTCTAAACCCGATAATTGTTGGGCCCTTTCGTCATGTCAAGCCAGCACACGTAAAATCGAAGGTGTGCTTCAGTAGTGCTAATGAAACAATAGGCAACCCTAGACCTGGATGCGATACTAGACCTTATGGTGGCTGGGTTCCGCAACAACTGGAGGTGAACCTGTAAGGCAGGGACACTCAAACAGGGAAGATAGGAACCAGTCCTTAGAGTGGCTGGTATAAAGACAGGTAAGTATGGAGTAGTCAGATACGAGGCAAAGTAGGGAGTATGCAGAAAGCAGAGTCGAGTACCAATAGCCGAGTCAAGGGAATTAGAAGTACACAAGTCGAAATAGAAAGCCAGGTCATACACAAAATATCCGTCAAAGGTGAAATACACAAGCACTTAAGGGTCAGACTAGCAGAACCACGAAAGGGCAGTGAGGAATGACCAGAGCAAGTTTAAATCCTGCGCCCTGCCTTCTGATTGGCCCAGCGGGTCACATGCCGCATGGAGACCCAAGTGGAGGCGTGATGACGTCGCGCCGCCGGTGGAGCTAAATCCGGAGATGCCGGCGGCGCGCGCGCATACAGCAGAGGGACGGAACGCGGGGGAGATGCCGACCCTGGGGCCGCGGGGAAGAACGCCGGAGCCGCACCAGCCGCCGAGGCGTGACAGAGTTCACCAGCTGGAAAGGCAGCAGCTGCAATGCAAGGTAACTTTGCTAAGCTCGCGTTTAGACGCTGTGCTTGGGGATGGTTGGGACTATATTTTTTCTTACGCTGCTGCAGCTGGGGCAACGTAATCTGACTGCCTAAATCTTCAGTTGATGGGATGCTGTCACATTGTGAGGAAGGACCTGGTACATCCATTACTGTAGCATCATCCCTGTCAGTGGAAGTTGGAGTCAATGACATGGCAGGACATATAGTGGAGGTAGAGACAGGTGAGGAGGACCTACGCAAAGTTTGCACCAACGGGATGCGTGGCAGGTGGTCATATGTCGCCTCAAGCACGTGGTACCCAAACGTCCGGTGTCTTTCCCACGCTTGAGCCTCATCTGACATAGATTACAAATAGCAACGGTGAGGTCTGCTGCACATTTCTTAAAGAACTCCCAGACAGCAGAGTTCCTGGGTGTGTGCTTTGAGACAACAGCACTCTGCACCTGAGCAGCTCTGACATCTGATGCCTTGGACTGGCTAGTGCTACGGTTGGTCATTGGGGACGTTGTGCCTCGTGTTTGTTGTGCCTCCTCCTCCTCACTTGACTCCTCTGTTCGATCAGGCACCCAGGTGGAGTCAGTGACCTCATCATCATTGTCATCATCACCGCCTATCTCCTCGTCACTGGAGCCAACTTGGCAGTATGCTGCAGCTGCTGGGGCAACATGAGTGCCAGTTAACTGTGTGTCACTGGAACCCCCTTCCTCTAGGTTGATTATACTTCCTTCCTCAACCTCAGAGATTGAATCAGAGCACTGTAGTTGCTGTACATCCTCAAGCAGCATGTCACTATCATTGTAGTCAAACAATTCAGCTGACTCCTCTGTGTGTGATAGTGAGGCTACGGCAGGAGTAGCTGTGGACATGGAGGCTGCATTAGATGCTTTGGCAGCTGAGGTGGACTGTAAACATCTACAAGCCTGGCTGGCAGAGGACTGGGAGGATGAGGATGGCCTGGTTAGCCAATCCACCAAATCCTCTGTATGTTGCTGCTGCTTAAGACGGCCAGCACCAGTTAGAAAGGACAAGCATGCCCCTGCAGAGGATGCACCACGTCCACGACGACCAGAGGCACAGCCTCCCGACACAGAGCCTGCTTGCCCTCTTATCTGTGTCTGGGAGCGTCTGCCTGTCCTTTTTGGTCTTTCTGACATGGTGAGTGATATATTTATTTATTTATTTATAAAGGATTTTACCAGGAAGGATACATTGAGATTTCTCTAGTTTTCAAGTATGTCCTGGGCTCAAGAACATTGAAGTGTTACAGTTACAGAAATACAAAGTAATACAATGCAAGATATTTAAAAACAACACAAATATACAGATTAACAGAAAAGAAATATGTAGAAAATAGTCATTATGTTACATGTTTACAGGTGCATTCTGTATTGAGGTATGATAGTAAGGAGCTCTTGAGTGACTTAAGACTGGGGGAAGATTTGATGATGTCTGGGAGGTTATTCCATAATTGTGGTGCTCTGTAGGAAAATGAGGATCGAGCCACTGTCTTTTTGTATTGTGGTATTGCAAGTAAGGTGCTGGTCCTGGATCGGAGGTTATAGGATGAGGGAGCTGCTGGGGGAAGCAGTCTATTCAGATAGGGTGGCAACTTCCCAGAAAAGCTCTTATTTAACACCAGGCTGGAAACGTGAAGGGTGCATTTAGACTCCAGCGATGGCCGGTTTAGCTCTTTTAACATGTCACAATGGTGGGTCATGTAGTTACATTGTAATGCAAAGCGGCAGAATGAGTTATACAATGTAGTAAGTTTCTGAAGATGTGTTTGCGGGGCGGCTGCGTACACTACATCTCCGTATTCAATAGCCGGCAAAAGCATTTGTTGTACAATCTGCTTTCTTACTGCGGGGCTCAGGCAGGATTTGTTTCTGTACAGGGCACCTAGTTTGGGGTAAAGTTTAGATTAGAGTTTTTCGATGTGGGGGCAAAGGATAGATTAGGGTCCAACCACATACCTAGATATTTGAGAGAAGTCACTGTGGTCAGCATGCCATTCGATTTTGTTCCAACACATAAGTGGGGATTTTGCAATTTGTGTAGTTTAGGTTTTGTTCCAAAGAGCATCGTTACAGTTTTGTCATTATTTAAAAAAAGTTTGTTGTGTTTGATCCACTTTTCTACCTCTGTGAATTGGTCTTGCAGCACGGCCTCCAGCTGCGGGAGATTTGGTTTGCTGGTATAGATTACGGTGTCGTCTGCGTACATATGTACAGTTGAGGCTTTGCAGACGTTGGGCAGATCATTTATGAATATTGTGAATAGCAGGGGGCCTAGTATTGAGCCTTGGGGTACACCGCAAGTGACTGGGAGTGGGAGGGAGGAGCTGCCAGAAATTGACACATATTGTGATCAGTCGGATACATATGATTGAAACCAGGTTAGCGTGCGATCACCAATGCCAGAGTTTTTAAGTTTTTCTAACAAGATGCCATGGTCTACTGTGTCAAAGGCCTTGGCAAAATCAAGGAAGATGGCTCCAGTTAGGTTTCCTTGTTCCATCCCAATTTGGATATCATTGCAGACTTTTAGAAGGGCGGTTGTAGTTGAGTGATTTGGACGAAAGCTGGATTGATCTGGGGTTAAGTAGTTCCAATATTGATAATAATCACGTAATTGTGTGTAGATGCATTTTTCCCAAATTTTTGACATTACAGGGAGCAGTGATATCGGATGGTAGTTGGATACCAAAGTACTGTCACCACTTTTATGGATAGGTACCACTCTCGCAGTCTTCCAGAGTTTGGGTATGTATCCAGTCGCCAGTGATTCATTTATTAGGGTTGCGACTGGATTTGCAATTGCCGGTGCACGGATTTTCAGCAGCATTGCTGGTATTTGATCAGGTCCAGACTGGTATTTCATTTTTTGCTTACGGAGAAGTTTATATAGATTAAAGATATACAGAACTCTGATTCAACTCTGTTATAAAAATTGGAGATATGCTGCAGAACTCTGATTCAACTCTGGTATAAAGATTAAAGATTTCCAGAACTCTGGTATAACTCAGTGGGACCCCCTGATAGCTGGCAGCCAGTGACAAGACACAGATTACAATTCCCAGAAACCTCCTATAAGTCAATGAGATCCCCTGATGGGTGGCAGTGACAAGACACAAATTACAATTTCCAGAAACCACCTATAAATCAGTGAGACCCCCTGATAGGACCCCCTGATAGCTGGCAACAGTGAAAAGACACAGATTACAATTCGCAGACATCTGCTAGAAGTATGTGGGACCCCCTGATAGCTGGCAGTGAGAAGACACAGATTACAATTCCCAGAAACCTCCTATAAATCAGTGAGACCCCCTGATGGGTGGCAGTGAGAAAACACAGATAGAACAATTCCCATATATTTTGTATAAAAATGACTGACCCCCAAAATAGTTGGTGGCAGTGAGAACACACAGATTACCACAATTCCCAGATATTTTGTGTAAATGAGACCCCCACAATAGTTGCTGGCAGTGAGAAAACAAAGATTACCACAATTCACACAAAGATTACAACAATTCCCAGATATTTTGAAGGAAATAACTGACCCCCAAAATTGCTGGTGGCAGTGAGAACACAAAGATTAGAACAATTCCCAGATATTTTGTAGAAATGAGACCCCCCATAGCTGCTGGCAGTGAGAATACACGCTAACAGAACAATCTCCTCTCAAAAAACATGTGCTGGGGCTGCAAGGGACACCTTATATAGTGTGCTGCGGGAATTAGCTCTGTGAGCCCATGATTGGGCAAAATTTGCCCCATCAGGACTCTGAGCCGTGATTGGCATAGTCTTGCACCTGTCTTGCACCTAAACTGTGGTCAGGTGCAGGTTGTAGCCAATTACAAGCTTCAGGCCAGTGGAAAAGTGCATTGTGGTGCATTGTGGGCGAACATGCGGCGAACACGCGGAAATGTTCGTAGTTCGCGAACATGCGAACGGGCGATGTTCGAATCGAACTCCGCACACATCGAACCGAACTGCTCATCTCTAGTTCTAGTCAGTTAGGGTTCTGGATTAGGGAGCATTTCAGGGTTCTAGTTTGTCAGGGTTCTGGATTAGGGGTATTTTATGGTTCTGGATTACAGATTAGGGTTAGACACTGTGTAATGGATTTGGGGCAGCATTCTTTAACCGTTCAGTAACTACGCAATACGCTATTATCGCTGATGACGTAGTCCGAGCGCTCTGAAGCAGGGTGTTCTGGGTCATTAAAGCTGGCATTAGTCCATCAAGAAGAACGAGTTCATATAACATCATTGTGAATTCCATGGATCCCATAAATCCCTGTCTGGACTACCGGTGCCTCAGGATGATGCCATAAGGGCAGGGGTCGATTGAGAACGCAGTTCCCTCACTATTTTAGCAGGAGGGAGCTTCCCTTTTGGCTGATATACTGGGAAGCTGCGATTACCTTTCCATATAGACACAATTTTATAAAACCGTCTATATTTAAAGATTTTTCCTGGATTTAAGTACACTGGGAGGGAGAAGAATGACAAATTCTCAGGGTTTGCCAGAGGAATGGCAATGTCATACATAAAGAAGCGCTGCAGCTCCTGAGTCTCCCAGTATTCTTTAAGACCGAAATGGACAGAAATGTTGGCGAGTTCCCAGACTTAATTTTTTACAACTTGACCCCTGCATAAAGGAGGCCACCTGACCCCTCCATGTCCAACTAACCCCCTCAACAAAAAAACCCCTTTAAAAATAGAATCCATCCCCCCATTAATAATCCATTAACATGAAAGACTCCACCCCCTTATTTACCCTTTAAAATGTAAGGCGCGACCCTCTTATTAACCCTATATGGAAGGCTCCATCTTCCTTAAACTAAATAAACTGGTAAACATCCAACAATTTAAATCCCCCTCTCCTTAATTCCTAAAAACAATAAACACTGCTCACTGTTTAAGACTTTGCAGCTAACTCAATTAGGCTGGAGTCAGACTAGCGCATTTTTTACGTGTGTTTAGGCGCACTTAATCACGGCCATAGTAGCAGAAAATGAAGCGCAATGACGGCCAATGTACAAAGTACGGCCGCACAAAAGTCCGGCCGCGCAACGCAAGTGGAAAATGAATGAATTTTTTCGAGAACGCAGAACCGCTAGTACTGACGTACAGAGTGCGCTACGTCCACTAGCGGCGTGTGCGCGTGATTAGGAGATGTCAGACGCTGCTCATGTCCAGCCAACATAACGTCCAGACACCCAAAGTTTCCTGGTTTGGATCCGTAAAAGATCACGCACAAAAATGCACATCGTATGACCGTTTTTGCGCATTCCGTGAAAAAAATACGGCAATGCATTCGGACGCACTTTTTGACGGTCGCTGCGAAAAATGCATTAGTCTGACCCTAGCCTAAATCTCCTCCCACACTCGCATTAATATGAAAAGCCCTAACCATACCTTGCTGGACTGGATTCTCTCCTCATGTCCTGATAGAATACAGGAGGCAGGCGTTCTCGCTAATAGCTTTAGTGACCATTGTCTAGTGTACTGTGTGAACAAAATAAAGGCCACAAAATCTCCCCCAAAGGTAATAATCAGCAGGTCTGTCAAGAAATTTATTTTTGAATCCTTCTTAAGTGATCTCAAACAGCTCCCATGGTACAGACTAAACCTAATCCCAGACCTGGACTGTGCAATTGAATACTTTCTGTCTGAGCTCCTGCAAGTCTGGAATTCCCATGCCCCACTGTGTAAAATCCGAGTAAAAGGGACCCATCTCCCCTGGGTTACAGCTGATTTTACACAAATGTAACAGCTTAGAGATTCACTTCACTGTGGTCAAATTTCAAGAGTACTGGTTTCATGAACGATCACTATCAGGGTTATTCAAAAAGAATCGAAAAGTCACCACACGTTCGGTGACTTTTCGTTCTCTTCAATTCGGCTTGATTTGGCGATCCCATTTCGGCGACCCTGCTGTGTATTCAGCAAGCACCACAGGGCCGCTGTAATGTAGGAAAAAGTCACTGCAAACCCGCCGAAAACTCACCTCAAAATGAGGGTGAATGCACACTGAAACTCGCAAGAACATCTGGATTAACCCCGCCAAACACGCCGGAGAAACCCGAGCAGCCGCCTATCACAGTACAGAGCAGCCGCCGGAAAAACCCGACACCGCAGACGAATGGAGTGAATAAAAAAAAAAGTAAGATTGAATGTTTGAAAAGTGAAACGCTGTTTGCAAAGAAACTACAGAATGAAAATGTCTGAAATTTACATATAAAATCCAATGAATGATAATAAAAAGGGCGGTTACAGAAAAAAGAAAAAACGTTAAAAAAACTTTTTTTAAAAATTTTGCAAAAAAATCCCGAAAAATGCTTAAAAGATCCTAAAAAAATCTATGAATAAAGAGACTTTTTACTGCAGAATATTATAATGAACGGTTTATTAGATATTGAATTAAAACGGGAATATTTTTAACATTGAAGCCTATGGGATTCGCCTGAATAAATCTGCCGCATGAAGCCACCGAATGGCAGGGGAATTCGGCAACTTTTCACTGCTGGGTTTCACTGCCCTCAAACAGGCACCAAACATACACTGTATGTGCAAGCAATTCGCCAACATTTGGCGAACTGCCTGCTCTCTGGATAGCCGAATTGCCAAGAAAGGTAACCGAATGCTGATTTTCAGCGTTCGGTTACCTTTTCGGCAGCCATTCGGATCTCTTTGCATAACCCTGTGTGAATACCGAAAATGCCGGAATGCATGCACAAACCAAACAGTGGCCCCTATTATATTCTTTGCGCAATTTCGTTTGCGCAGCACAAATTTTTTTCCGCGCATCGTCCAGCGTTATCGCGCGAAAATTAACGTGATATTCCGATCCAAATGCCTTTTTGTCATCCGTCAAAAAATAACGTTCGTAAAAAAGACGCGCAAAACGAAGTGTAATGCACGCGCAGTAACGTTGCGCACGTAAATCAGTGTGCGGACTGTTTTTTTCGCGGGATTCAGCCAATCAGAATTAAGAACCTTAATTGACATCAATTAACATTAATTGACTAACGTTTTTGCGCCAGTCAAAGTAAATCTGAGTATATATGCTGCAGCAATAAAAAAAATATGCACGAATTCACAATATTTTTGTTTGGGTATGTGTAGAATGTGTAACTATACTGTGCTGTATTTTTTTTTGGTGCTGTGTATTTGGTTTCGGCCAGAACGTTCAGATTTGCCGTTACCACCAGGTTTTCAAAGACGTTAAAATTATGCGCGCAAACGCCGTTCGTAAAAAGATGCGCATCGATTGTAATACCATCCGCATACCAGCGCACAAACGAATTTGCGCTCACAATATTAAGTATAGGACCCACACAGTTCATCACGCTCCCGCAGGTCCATCCGCGTTAAAAGATAACACATATCGTTTGCGCGAACGCTGAAATACGACGTTCAGCGCAAAGGCTTTTGCCCCTCGCGCAAATGCGCATTTGCACACGCAAAACACGCTGCGCGAAGAATGTAATAGGGGCCAAAAATGGCTATTTTGTTGGATGTGCCACCACCCTGATTGCTAAGCTAGGAAATGACACGCAATCAGAAAGGCCATAGGCAGGTCAGGCCCCCCCAACTGTGCAAAGACCCTGTATCAGACAGGAATTCAGATTTAGACCAGTGCCTGTCTGTGTCATTACTAAACTTCTCCGTAAGCAAAAAATGAAATACCAGTCTGGACCTGATCAAATACCAGCAATGCTGCTGAAAATCAGTGCGCCGGCAATTGCAAATCCTGTCGCAACCCTAATAAATGAATCACTGGCGACTGGATACATACCCAAACTCTGGAAGACTGCGAGAGTGGTACCTATCCATAAAAGTGGTGACAGTACGTTGGTATCCAACTACCGTCCGATATCGTTGCTCCCTGTAATGTCAAAAATTCTGGAAAAATACGTTTACACACAATTACATGATTATCATCAGTATTGGAACTATTTAACCCCAGATCAATCCGGTTTTGGTCCAAATCACTCAACTACAACCGCCCTTTTAAAAGTCTGCAATGATATCCAAGCTGGGATGGAACAAGGAAGCCTAACTGGACCCATCGTCTTTGATTTTGCCTAGGCCTTTGACACAGTAGACCATGGCATCTTGTTAAAATAAAACTTAAAAACTCTGGCATTGGTGATCGCACGCGTCGCTAACCTGGTTTCGATCATATGTATCCGACCGATCACAATATGTGTCAATTTCTGGCAGCTCCTCCCTCCCCCTCCCAGTCACTTGTGGTGTACCCCAAAAGCTTGATACTCGGCCCCCTGCTATTTACAATATTCATAAATGATCTGCCTAACATCTGCAAAGCCTCAACTGTACACATGTACGCAGACGCCACCGTAACCTATACCAGCAAAGCCTCAACTGTACACATGTACGCAGATGCCACTGTAACCTATACCAGCAAAGTCTCAACTGTACACATGTACGCAGACGGCACTGTAACCTATACCAGCAAAGCCTCGACTGTACACATGTACGCAGACGCCACCGTAACCTATACCAGGGATGAGCCAAACACCCCCGTGTTCGGTTCGCATTCGAACAATTTCAAAAGTTCGAGTTCGAACACGAACCGAACTCAATGCAAGTCAATGGGACTCGAAAGTTCAATTTTTAGAGTACCCTCCAAGAGGGCATATATGCAAGATATTTGCCATAAAAGGTGTATGGGGGTCCGGGTAGTGCCCTGGGGGACAGGAAACAAGGACAAAAAGTTTAAAAAAAAGTTTTTAAAGGAACAGTGAGTTTTCCATGAAATAAAGGTTAAAAATATAAACGAAAAATTCCTTCAAATATCATGCCTAGGAGGTTCCCATAACCTGCCCGTGAAGTGGCGAATTTCTAGGATGTATAGATTTAAAAACAAAAAAATAATGTTTCAAATGACGGTAAATGGTTTTCCTTTAATCTATTCATAAACAACTGCTTGGGCCGGCAGCCTGTATGAAAAGAAGAGACATTTTAGGACACGCGGAACAAGTTTAGTGATTTTTTGGCTAAATTATGGTGAAACTTATGCAGGCTTTGGATGAAAGTAACAATAGGTGCTTTAAAATTGGGCCTTAAGTGTCGGCAACAGTGCCGTCACATCGTAACCCCTCTGTGGTATTGTGAAAGAGTGCAGGGTGGGACCCTGTGGTCCAATATTAAAATGATATGAATCTGGTATAGGCGTCAGTGGCAGTGCACGCAAATATTGTGCCTTTGGTGGCAGCAAGTGCCTTCACACCGTAACCCCTTTGTGGTATTGTGGAAGAGTGCAGTGGTGGAGGTTTTGGGAATGCAGAAGAGATCCCCGATCTATTCAGTTACGTCAGCATCAGGGGATTGATAGCTGCTGATCCAGGACTGATTCATTTTTATAAGTGTCAGCCCGTCTACAGAGTCGGTGGACAGACGCACTCTTTTGTCTGTGACAAAACCTCCAGCGGCACTGAACGTCCTTTCAGAAAGCACGCTGGATGAAGGGCAACCTAGTAGCTGCATAGCATATTGGCTAAGTTCTGGCCAGTGATCCAACCTCAACACCCAGTAAGCCAGTGGATCATCTGCTGTAAAGGTATCCAGGTCTGCCCTTGCCCCTAGATAGTCCTGCACCATATGGTGAAGACGCTGGCAATGGGTGCCTACATTTGACGTCCCTGGGCGTCGTGGACTAAAAATTTTTAAAAAGGCATCTATCAAGCGGCCCCAGCCTACACCTCTCTTCCTCTGATCATCTGCAGCCTCAGAAGCACCTGTGTCATCACTTGGTAACCTACCAGTGCCTGGAAAGGTGTTACACAAGTGTCGCTTTAGAGCATCCTCAAGTTGTTTCATCCTGTGCTCCCTCTGTGCGGGCAGGATGAGCTCTGCAACTTTACCCTTGTATCATGGATCAAGAAGGCTTGCCAACCAGTAATGATCCCTCTCCTTGATAGCACAAATCCTGGGGTCCTTTAGCAGGCTTTGCAGGATAAGGGAGCCCATGCAGCGTAGGCTGGAGGTGGCATTAGCTTCCGAGTCTTCCTGGTCAATGAGGATGACCCCATAGTGCACTTCCTCCTCCCAGCCACGTACTAGTCCTTGTATTTCTGGGCACACAAAACCCTCCCTTAAGGAATCCCCACCTTCAATGCACCCACTACTTAAATATTCCTCCTCCTCCTCCTCATCCTCCTCCTGTCTGATCTGAGGACCCGCAGAAATGCTACCTGCGTAAAGACTGGGACCTTGAGAGCTAGGGAAGACCTCCTCTTCCTCCCGCTGCTCTGCCTCTAGTGCCACATCTATAATTCCCCGCAGAGTGCGCTCCAGCAGGAACACCAAAGGAATTGTGTCACTGATGCATGCACTGTCCCTGCTCACTATCCTCGTTGCCTCCACAAATGGTGACAGTACAATGCATGCATCCTTGATCATCAGCCACTGTGTGGGGGGGGAAACAAGATGACCTGAACCTGTCCTTGTGCCATACTCACACAGGTACTCATTGATGGCCCTCTGCTGCTTGTGCAGACGCCGCAGCATTGATAATGTCAAGTTCCACCTGGTGGGCATGTCACAGATCAGACGGTTTGTGGGATGGTGGAATTCTCTTTGAATTTCTGCCAGGCGAACACTTGTTGGGAATGACCGTCTGAAGTAGCTGCAGACATTTCTGGCCTGGCTGAGAAGCTGTGCCAGCCCTGGGTACCTGGTTAGGAAACACTGTACCACCAGATTTAGGATGTGTGCTAGGCAAGGTACATGCGTCAACTTACCCTGGCGTAGGGCGGAGAGAAGGTTGATGCGATTATCACAGACGACCATTCCCAGCTGAAGCTGGCATGGTGTTAACCATCTCTGCACTTGCCCCTGCAGAGCTGACAGAATTTCTGGCCCGGTGTGGCTCCTGTCCCCTAAACAATCCAGCTCAAGCACAGTATTGCATCTTTTTTGCTTGAGCCATTGCGTAGCCCCTGCCACGCGTCGGTTTAACTGCCACTTCGCCAAAGACAGAGAAGGAGGAGGAGGAGGAGGAGGTGTGGTGGAGCAGTCAGACCTCATTCAAGCAGCTTTCTGGAGGCGTGGTGGATGAACAAGCTCCAGCACAGAGCCGCTTCTTGGATCCCTCCCAGCTGCAATCAGAGTTACCCAGTGTGCCGTGAAGGAAATGTAACGGCCCTGTCCATGCTTGCTGGACCATGTGTCTAAGTCATGTGCACCTTGCTGCTGACTGCCTTTCCCAATGACTCCATAATATTGTCTTCCACATGCTGGAATGGCCTTCCGTGAAAACAAATGGCGTTTTGGAACCTGCCACTATGGTACAGCGCATTCAGAAAATTCATGGAAGGAAGCAGAGTCCACCAGCTGGAAAGGCAGCAGCTGTAATGCGAGTAATTTTGCTAAGCTGGCATTTAGACGCTGTGCTTGGGGATGTTGGGACTATATTTTTTCTTACGCTGCAGCAGCTGGGGCAACGTAATCTGACTACGTAAATCTTCAGCTGATGGGACGATGTCACATTCTGAGGAAGGACCTGCTACACCCATTACTGTAGCATCATCCCTGTCAGTGGAGGTTGTAGGCAATGACATGCCAGGACATATAGTGGGGGTAGAGACAGATGAGGAGGAGGAGGACCTATGCAAAATGTTGTGCCAATGGGATGCGTGGCAGGTGGTCATATGTCGCCTCAAGCATGTGGTACCCAAGCGTGGGATGTCTATCCCACGCTTGATCCTCATCTGACATAGATTACAAATAGCAACAGTGCAGTCTGCTGCACATTTCTTAAAGAACTCCCAGACAGCAGAGATCCTGGACGTGTGCTGCGAGACAACAGCGCTCTGCACCTGAGCAGCTCTGACATCTGATGCCTTGGACTGGCTACGGTTGGTCATAGAGGACGTTGTGCCTCGTGTTTGTTGTGCCTCCTCCTCCTCCTCACTTGACTCCTCTGTTGGATCAGGCACCCAGGTGGAGTCAGTGACTTCATCATCATCATCATCCTCCTTTCTCCTCGTCACTGGAGCCAACTTGGAAGTATGCTGCAGCTGCTGGGGCAACATGAGTGCCAGTTATTTGTGTGTCACTGGCACACCCTTACTCTAGATTGATTATACTCCATTCCTCAACCTCAGAGTTTGAATCAGAGCAGCTGACTATATACCGAATGCACCTGTAAACATGTAACACAGTGACTATATACAGAATGCACCTGTAAACATGTAACACAGTGACTATATACAGAATGCATCTGTAAAACATGTAACACAGTGACTATATACAGAATGCATCTGTAAAACATGTAACACAGTGACTATATACAGAATGCACCTGTAAACATGTAACACAGTGACTATATGCAGAATGCACCTGTAAACATGTAACACAGTGACTATATACAGAATGCGCCTGTAAACATGTAACACAGTGACTATATACAGAATGCACCTGTAAACATGTAACACAGTGACTATATACAGAATGCGCCTGTAAACATGTAACCCAATGACTATATACAGAATGCACCTGTAAACATGTAACCTAGTGACTATATACAGAATGCACCTGTAAACATATAACACAGTGACTATATACAGAATGCACCTGCAAACATGTAACACAGTGACTATATACAGAATGCACCTGTAAACATGTAACATAGTGACTATATACAGATTGCACCTGTAAACATGTAACACAGTGACTATATACAGAATGCACCTGTAAACATGTAACACAGTGACTATATACAGAATGTACCTGTAAACATGTAACATAGTGACTATATACAGAATGCACCTGTAAACATGTAACACAGTGACTATATACAGAATGCACCTGTAAAACATGTACCACAGTGACTATATACAGAATGCACCTGCAAACATGTAACACAGTGACTATATACAGAATGCACCTGCAAACATGTAACACAGTGACTATATACAGAATGCACCTGGAAACATGTAACACAGTGACTATATACAGAATGCACCTGTAATCATGTAACACAGTGACTATATACAGAATGCACCTGTAAACATGTAACCTAGTGACTATATACAGAATGCACCTGTAAACATGTAACATAATGACTATATACAGAATGCACCTGTAAACATGTAACACAGTGACTATATACAGAATGCACCTGTAAAACATGTACCACAGTGACTATATACAGAATGCACCTGTAAACATGTAACACAGTGACTATATACAGAATGCACCTGTAAACATGTAACACAGTGACTATATACAGAATGCACCTGTAAACGTAACACAGTGACTATATACAGAATGCACCTGTAAACATGTAACACAGTGACTATATACAGAATGCACCTGTAAACATGTACCACAGTGACTATATACAGAATGCGCCTGTAAACATGTAACACAGTGACTATATACAGAATGCACCTGTAAACCTGTAACACAGTGACTATATACAGAATGCACCTGTAAAACATGTAACACAGTGACTATATACAGAATGCACCTGTAAAACATGTAACACAGTGACTATATACAGAATGCACCTGCAAACATGTAACACAGTGACTATATACAGAATGCACCTGCAAACATGTAACACAGTGACTATATACAGAATGCACCTGTAAACATGTAACACAGTGACTATATACAGAATGCGCCTGTAAACATGTAACACAGTGACTATATACAGAATGCACCTGTAAACATGTAACACAGTGACTATATACAGAATGCACCTGTAAACATGTAACACAGTGACTATATACAGAATGCGCCTGTAAACATGTAACCCAGTGACTATATACAGAATGCACCTGTAAACAATAACATGTAACATAGTGACTATATACAGAATGCACCTGTATACATGTAACACAGTGACTATATACAGAATGCACCTGTAAACATGCAACACAGTGACTATATACAGAATGCACCTGTAAACATGTAACACAGTGACTATATTTCCTACATATTTGTGTTTTTAATATCTTGCATTTTATTACTTTGTGTTTCTGTAACAATTCAATGTTCTCCAGAACAAACTGAAAACCAGAGAAATCTCAATGTATCCTTCCTGGAAAAATACTTAAAAAATAAATAAATAATTAACCCTAAAATAAAAAAGGACCTCCCACTCCCTAAAGCAAATAGTAAAGGACATTTTCCACATCTTCTGGTTTTAAAGAACTCGAAAAGTAGAATATAAAGAAACAGTAACCCTAACAGTCTTATTATAAATTATTAGGAGCAGTATTTAATATTAAGGGGTTAATGCTGGGTTTAGGTTGCGGGGGTATTTATTAGGAGTAGTATTTAATATTAAGGGGTTAATGCTGGGTTTAGGTTGCGGGGTATTTATTAGGAGCAGTATTTAATATTAAGGGGTTAATGCTGGGTTTAGGTTGCGGGGGGTATTTATTAGGAGCAGTATTTAATAATAAGGGGTTAATGCTGAGTTTAGGTTGCGGGGGGGTTTATTAGGAGCAGTATTTAATATTAAGGGGTTAATGCTGGGTTTAGGTTGCGGGGGTATTCATTAGGAGCAGTATTTAATATTAAGGGGTTAATGCTTGGTTTAGGTTGCGGGGTATTTATTAGGAGCAATTTAATATTAAGGGGTTAATGCTGGGTTTAGGTTGACGGGGTATTATTAGGAGCAGAATTTAATTTAAGGGGTTAATGCGGTTAAGGTTGCGGGGGTATTTATTAGGAGTAGTATTTAATATTAAGGGGTTAATGCTGGGTTTAGGTTGCGGGGGTATTTATTAGGAGTAGTATTTAATATTAAGGGGTTAATGCTGGGTTTAGGTTGCGGGGGTATTTATTAGGAGCAGTATTTAATATTAAGGGGTTAATGATGGGTTTAGGTTGCGGGGGTATTTATTAGGAGCAGTATTTAATATTAAGGGGTTAATGCTGGGTTTAGGTTGCGGGTGGTTTATTAGGAGCAGTATTTAATATTAAGGGGTTAATTCTGGGTTTAGGTTGCGGGGGTATTTATTAGGAGCAGTATTTAATATTAAGGGGTTAATGATGGGTTTAGGTTGCGGGGGTATTTTTAGGAGCAGTATTTAATATTAAGGGGTTAATGCTGGGTTTAGGTTGCGGGGTATTTATTAGGAGCAGTATTTAATATTAAGGGGTTAATGCTGGGTTTAGGTTGCGGGGTATTTATTAGGAGCAGTATTTAATATTAAGGGGTTAATGCTGGGTTTAGGTTGCGGGGGTATTTATTAGGAGCAGTATTTAATATTAAGGGGTTAATGCTGGGTTTAGGTTGCGGGGGTATTAATTAGGAGCAGTATTTAATATTAAGGGGTTAATGTTGGGTTTAGGTTGCGGGGGTATTTATTAGGAGCAGTATTTAATATTAAGGGGTTAATGCTGGGTTGAGGTTGCGGGGGTATTTATTAGGAGCAGTATTTAATATTAAGGGGTTAATGCTGGGTTTAGGTTGCGGGGTATTTATTAGGAGCAGTATTTAATATTAAGGGGTTAATGCTGGGTTTAGGTTGCGGGGGGTTATTAGGAGCAGTATTTATTTAGTATTAAGGGGTTAATGCTGGGTTTAGGGTGTGGGGGTATTTAATAGGAGCAGTAATTATTTAATATTAAGGGGTTAATGCTGGGTTTAGGTTGCGGTGGTATTTATTAGGAGCAGTATTTATCTAGTATTAAGGGGTTAATGCTGGGTTTAGGTTGCGGGGGTTTATTAGTAGCTGTAATTAATATTAAGGGGTTAATGCTGGGTTTAGGTTGCGGGGGTATTTATTAGGAGCAGTATTAAGGGGTTAATGCTAGGTTTAGGTTGCGGGGGTATTTATTAGGAGCAGTATTAAGGGGTTAATGCTAGGTTTAGGTTGTGGGGGTATTTATTAGGAGCAGTAATTATTTAATATTAAGGGGTTAACGCTGGCTTTAGGTTGCGGGGGTATTTATTAGGAGCAGCATTCTTCAAATGCGGGCGCAACCAGAGTACTGCTGGGTGCGTGCGCATCCATCCGCCGCGCCACGAGAAAATATTGCCGTCAGCCGTGTTACTATTCTCTTTCGAGCGGCCGCCAGCATAAACTCTGCCGCTCACTCACCTGGGTGGGATCTATCTACCAGCCAGCCGCGATCTCACTGGGGCAATATATCTATGTGTGAGCTGGGGCAATATATCCATGTGAGCTGGAGCAATATATCCAGGTGAGCTGGGGCAATATATCCAGGTGAGCTGGGGCAATATATCCAGGTGAGCTGGGGCAATATATCCATGTGAGCTGGAGCAATATATCCAGGTGAGCTGGGGCAATATATCCAGGTGAGCTGGGGCAATATATCCAGGTGAGCTGGGGGCAATATATCCAGGTGAGCTGGGGCAATGTATTCTTGTGAGCTGGCCTGGGGCAATATATTCATGTGAGCTGGCCTGGGGCAATATATTCATGTGAGCTAGCCTGGGGTAATATATCCATGTGAGTTGGGGCAATATATCCATGTGAGCTAGGGCAATATATCCATGTGAGCTGGGGCAATATTTCCATGTGAGCTGGGGCAATATTTCCATCTGAGCTGGGGCAATATTTCCATCTGAGCTGGGGGCAATATATCCATGTGTGAGTTGAGGGAAATATATCCATGCTTGAGCTGGGGGCAATAAATCCAGGTGAGCTGGGCCAATATATCCAGGTGAGCTGGGGCAATATATCCAGGTGAGCTGGGGGCAATATATCCAGGTGAGCTGGGGCAATGTATTCATGTGAGCTGGCCTGGGGCAATATATTCATGTGCGCTGGCCTGGGGTAATATATCCATGTGAGTTGGGGCAATATATCCATGTGAGCTAGGGCAATATATCCATGTGAGCTGGGGCAATATTTCCATGTGAGCTGGGGCAATATTTCCATCTGAGCTGGGGCAATATTTCCATCTGAGCTGGGGGCAATATATCCATGTGTGAGTTGAGGGAAATATATCCATGCTTGAGCTGGGGGCAGTATATCCATGTGTGAGCTGAGGGAAATATATCCATGCTTGAGCTGGGGCAATATATCTAGGGGAGCTGGGGCAATATATCCATGTGAGCTTGCCTGGGGCAATATATTCATGTGAGCTGGCCTGGGGCAATATATTCAATATATCCATGTGAGCTGGCCTGGGGCAATATATTCAATATATCCATGTGAGCTGGCCTGGGGCAATATATCCAAGTGAGCTGGCCTGGGACAATATATTCAATATATCCATGTGAGCTGGCCTGGGGCAATATATTCAATATATCCATGTGAGCTGGGGCAATATATCCATGTGAGCTGGGGCAATATATCCATGTGAGCTGGCCTGGGGCAATATATCCATGTGAGCTGGCCTGGGGCAATATATTCATGTGAGCTGGCCTGGGGCAATATATTCAATATATCCATGTGAGCTGGCCAGGGGCAATATATCCATGTGAGCTGGCCTGGGGCAATATATCCTTGTGAGCTGGGGCAATATATCCTTGTGAGCTGGGGCAATATATCCATGTGAGCTGGGGCAATATATCCATGTGAGCTGGCCTGGGGCAATATATCCATGTGAGCTGGGGCAATATATCCATGTGAGCTGGGGCAATATATTCATGTGAGCTGGGGCAATATATCCATGTGAGCTGGGGCAATATATCCAGGTGAGCTGGGGCAATATATCCAGGTGAGCTGGGGCAATATATCCATGTGAGCTGGCCTGGGGCAATATATCCATGTGAGCTGGGGCAATATATCCATGTGAGCTGGGGCAATATATTCATGTGAGCTGGGGCAATATATCCAGGTGAGCTGGGGCAATATATCCAGGTGAGCTGGCGTGGGGCAATATATCCATGTGAGCTGGTCTGGGGCAAAATATCCATGTGAGCTGGCCTGGGGCAATATATCCATGTGTCAGCTAGGGCAATATATCCATGTGTGAGCTGGGGGCAATATATCCATGTGTGAGCTGGGGGCAATATATCCATGTGTGAGCTGGGGGCAAATATATCCTGCTCTAATATATAACAGCTCCCCTGGTACAGGCTAAACCTAATCCCAGACCTAGACTGTGCAGTTGAATACTTTCAGTCTGAGCTCCTGCAAGTCTGGAATTCCCATGCCCCGCTGCGTAAAGTGCGAGTAAAAGGGACTCATCTCCCCTGGGTTACAGCTGATCTTACACTAATGTACCAGCTTAGAGATTCACGGTGGTCAAATTTCAAGAGTACTGGTTCCATGAACGATCACTACGAATACCGAAAATGTCGGAATGAATGCACAAAACAAACAAAAATGGCCAAGCCCATTACTTCAATGAAAATCTAAACAATAACATCTCAAACCCTAGAAACTTTTGGAAAACCATAAGTAACATACAAGCACCCCAGTCCACTCCCAGCCAGCTGCTGTCAAAGTAAACAACCAAACCCTGCAACACCCGCTAGATGTAGCAAATGCCTTTAATGATTATTTTGTTGGATGTGCCACCACTTTGATTGGCAAGCTAGGAAATGACATGCAATCAGAGAGGCCTCATGCAGGTCAGGCCCCAACAACTGTGCAAAGTCACTGTATCAGACAGGAATTCAGTTTTAGACCAGTGCCGGTCAGTGTCGTTACTAAACTTCTCCGTAAGCAAAAAATGAAATACCAGTCTGGACCTGATCAAATACCAGCAATGCTGCTGAAAATCAGTGCGCCAGCAATTGCAAATCCAGTCGCAACCCTAATAAATGAGTCACTGGCAACTGGTTACATACCCAAGCTCTGGAAGACTGCAAGAGTGGTACCTATCCATAAAAGTGGTGACAGTACTTTGGTATCCAACTACCGTCTGATATCGTTGCTCCCTGTAATGTCAAAAGTCTTGGAAAAATGTGTCTACACACAATTACGTGATTATTATCAATATTGGAACTACTTAACCCCGGATCAATCCGGCTTTCGACCAAATCACTCAACCACAACCGCCCTTTTAAAAGTCTGCAATGATATCCAAGCTGGGATGGAACAAGGAAACCTAACTGGAGCATCTTCCTTGATTTTGCCAAGGCCTTTGACACGGTAGACCATGGCATCTTGTTAGAAAAACTTAAAAACTCTGGCATTGGTGATCGCACGCTAACCTGGTTTCAATCATATGTATCCGACCGATCACAATATGTGTCAATTTCTGGCAGCTCCTCCCTCCCGCTCCCAGTCACGTGCGGTGTACCCCAAGGCTCAATACTAGGCCCCCTGCTATTCACAATATTCATAAATGATCTGCCTAACGTCTGCAAAGCCTCAACTGTACATATGTACGCAGACGACACCGTAATCTATACCAGCAAAGCCTCAACTGTACATATGTACGCAGACGACACTGTGATCTATACCAGCAAACCAAATCTCCCTCAGCTGGAGGCCGTGCTGCAAGAACAATTCACAGAGGTAGAAAAGTGGATCAAACACAACAAACTTTTTTTAAATACTGACAAAACTGTAACGATGCGCTTTGGAACAAAACCTAAACTACACAAATTGCAAAATCCCCATCTATGTGTTGGGACAATATCAAATGGCATGCTGACCACAGTCACATCTCTCAAATATCTAGGTATGTGGTTGGACCCTAATCTATCGTTTGGCCCCACATCGAAAAACTCTCATCTAAACTTTACCCCAAACTAGGTGCCCTGTACAGAAACAAATCCTGCCTGAGTCCCGCGGTAAGAAAGCAGATTGTACAGCAAATGCTTATGCCGGCTATTGATTACGGAGATGTAGTGTATGCAGCCGCCCCGCAAACACACCTTCAGAAACTTACTACACTGTATAACTCATTCTGCCGCTTTGCGCTACAATGTAACTACATGACCCACCATTGTGACATGTTAAAAGAGCTAAACTGGCCATCGCTAGAATCCAGACGCACCCTTCACCTTTCCAGCCTGGTGTTTAAGAGCATCTCTGGGAAGCTGCCACCCTACCTGAATAGACTGCTTCCCCCAGCAGCTCCCTCATCCTATAACCTCCGATCCAGGACCAGCACCTTACTTGCAATACCACAATACAAAAAGACAGTGGCTCGGTCCTCATTTTCCTACAGAGCGCCGCAATTATGGAATAACCTCCCAGACACCATCAAATCTTCCACCAGTCTTAAGTCACTCAAAAGCTCCTTACTAACATACCTCAATACAGAATGCACCTGTAAACATGTAACACAGTGACTATATACAGAATGCACCTGTAAACATGTAACATAGTGACTATATACAGAATGCACCTGTAAACATGTAACACAGTGACTATATACAGAATGCATCTGTAAACATGTAACACAGTGACTATATACAGAATGCACCTGTAAACATGTAACACAGTGACTATATACAGAATGCGCCTGTAAACATGCAACACAGTGACTATATACAGAATGCGCCTGTAAACATGTAACACAGTGACTATATACAGAATGCACCTGTAAACATGTAACACAGTGACTATATACAGAATGCACCTGTAAACATGTAACATAATGATTATATACAGAATGCACCTGTAAACATGTAACATAGTGACTATATACAGAATGCGCCTGTAAACATGTAACACAGTGACTATATACAGAATGCACCTGTAAACATGTAACACAGTGACTATATACAGAATGCACCTGTAAACATGTAACATAGTGACTATATACAGAATGCACCTGTAAACATGTAACACAGTGACTATATACAGAATGCACCTGTAAACATGTAACATAGTGACTATATACAGAATGCACCTGTAAACATGTAACACAGTGACTATATACAGAATGCACCTGTAAACATGTAACACAGTGACTATATACAGAATGCACCTGTAAACATGTAACATAATGACTATTTCCTACATATTTATTTTCTGTTAATCTGTATATTTGTGTTGTTAATATCTTACATTGTATTACTTTGTATTTCTGTAAATGTAACACTTCAATGTACTTGAACCCAGGACATACTTGAAAACGAGAGAAATCTCAATGTATCCTTCCTGGTAAAATCCTTTATAAATAAATAAATAAATAAATAAATAAAATGCCTTTGTAATGCGCTGTCTGCTGCGCGCGCACCCATCACAGCTGCTCTCTTGGCCCTCCTGTTGCGGATGGGATGGCGCCAGACGCGTTACAAACACATTTATATATGGAGATATTCTTGGATAGGACATTGGAAAACAAATATGTGGACATGAATTCTGAGCTAGCAACAACACTAGACTGCCCTCCGGCCAGGCTTAACAACTAGTGTAATATAAATAATTAGGAGCGGTAACTTTTTGTTAATAAACTATTTAATTTTAGGGGATTAAAGTCTAGATTTAGGTTAAGGGGTGGGAGGAAAGGCTCTTGTTTATTATGGGATTAAAACAACACAAGCTGAATCAAATCAAGTTATAGATAGGATTTAGACTTTAAAAAGAACAATGCTCTGCTTTACCAAGAGGTGGCCAGGAGAGGGCAGCAATGAGACACTTTTAAGTGATGGTGTTTCCTTGTGCTCTCAGGGTTGGGCGAATTCATGATTGGGAGGGGGGTGTTATATACTTATTATATACAATTTCAAGCACCAAGAATACCACAGCATGAAGACCATTCCCAAGATTTAATCAGAATTTAATTAATGACATTATATAATGTATAATAATAATACAGCGCTGGGGAATCTGCTGGCGCTATATAAAGTATAATAATACAGGGCTGGGGAATCTGCTGGCGCAATATAAAGTATAATAATACAGGGCTGGGGGAATCTGCTGGCGCTATATAAAGTATAATAATACAGTGCTGGGGAATCTGCTGGCGCAATATAAAGTATAATAATACAGTGCTGGGGAATCTGCTGGCGCAATATAAAGTATAATAATACAGGGCTGGGGAATCTGCTGGCGCAATATAAAGTATAATAATACAGGGCTGGGGGAATCTGCTGGCGCTATATAAAGTATAATAATACAGTGCTGGGGAATCTGCTGGCGCAATATAAAGTATAATAATAATACAGCGCTGGGGAATCTGCTGGCGCTATATAAAGTATAATAATAATACAGCGCTGGGGAATCTGCTGGTGCTATATAAAGTATAATAATAATACAGCGCTGGGGAATCTGCTGGCGCTATATAAAGTATAATAATAATATAGGGCTGGGGAATCTGCTGGTGCTATATAAAGCATAATAATACAGCGCTGGGGAATCTGCTGGCGCTATATAAAGTATAATAATAATACAGCGCTGGGGAATCTGCTGGCGCTATATAAATTATAATACCACGCTGGGGAATCTGCTGGCGCTATATAAAGTATAATAATAATATAGGGCTGGGGAATCTGCTGGTGCTATATAAAGTATAATAATAATACAGCGCTGGGGAATCTGCTGGCGCTATATAAAGTATAATAATAATACAGCGCTGGGGAATCTGCTGGCGCTATATAAATTATAATACCACGCTGGGGAATCTGCTGGCGCTATATAAAGTATAATAATACAGCGCTGGGGAATCTGCTGGCGCTATAAAAAGTATAATAATAATATAGGGCTGGGGAATCTGCTGGTGCTATATAAAGCATAATAATACAGCGCTGGGGAATCTGCTGGCGCTATAAAAAGTATAATAATAATATAGGGCTGGGGAATCTGCTGGTGCTATATAAAGTATAATAATAATATAGGGCTGGGGAATCTGCTGGCGCTATAAAAAGTATAATAATAATATAGGGCTGGGGAATCTGCTGGTGCTATATAAAGTATAATAATAATACAGCGCTGGGGAATCTGCTGGCGCAATATAAAGTATAATAATAATACAGCGCTGGGGAATCTGCTGGCGCTATATAAAGTATAATAATACAGCGCTGGGGAATCTGCTGGTGCTATATAAAGTATAATAAAACAGCGCTCGGGAATCTGCTGGCGCTATATAAAGTATAATAATACAGCGCTGGGGAATCTGCTGACGCTATATAAGGTATAATAATACAGGGCTGGGGAATCTGCTGGCACTATATAAAGCATAATAATACAGTGCTGGGGAGTCTGCTGGCGCTATATAAAGTATAATACAGGACTGGGGAATCTGCTGGCACTATATAAAGTATAATACAGGACTGGGAATCTGCTGGCGCTATATAAAGTATAATAATACAGCACTGGGGAGCCTGCTGGCGCTATATAAAGTATAATAAAAATAATATAGGGCTGGGGAATCTGCTGGCGCTATACAAAGAATAATAATAATATAGGGCTGGGGGAATCTGCTGGCGCTATATAAAGTATAATAATACAGCGCTGGGGAATCTGCTGGTGCTATATAAAGTATAATAATACAGGGCTGGGGAATCTGCTTGCGCTATATAAAGTATAAAAATACAGCGCTGGGGAATCTGCTGGCGCTATATAAAGCATAATAATACAGCGCTGGGGAGTCTGCTGGCGCTATATAAAGTATAATAATAATATAGGGCTGGGGAGTCTGCTGGTGCTATATAAAGTATAATAATAATATAGGGCTGGGGAATCTGCTGGCGCTATATAAAGTATAATAATAATACAGCGCTGGGGAATCTGCTGGCGCTATATAAAGTATAATAATAATATAGGGCTGCGGAATCTGCTGGTGCTATATAAAGTATAATAATACAGCGCTGGGGAATCTGCTGGCGCTATATGAAGTATAATAATAATAGGGCTGGGGAATCTGCTGGCGCTATATAAAGTATAATAATACAGCGCTGGGGAATCTGCTGGCGCTATATATAGTATAATAATAATATAGGGCTGGGGAACCTGCTGGCGCTATATAAAGTATAATAATACTGCGCTGGGGAATCTGCTGGCGCTATATAAAGTATAATAAAAATATAGGGCTGGGGAATCTGCTGGCGCTATATAAAGTATACTAATACAGCGCTGGGGAGTCTGCTGGTTCTATATAAAGTATAATACAGGACTGGGGAATCTGCTGGCGCTATATAAAGTATAATAATACAGCGCTGGAGAATCTGCTGGCGCTATATAAAGCATAATAATACAGCGCTGGGGAATCTGCTGGCGCTATATAAAGTATAATAATAATATAGGGCTGGGGAATCTGCTGGCGCTATATAAAGTATAATAATAATACAGCGCTGGGGAATCTGCTGGAGCTATATAAAGTATAATAATACAGAGCTGGGGAATCTGCTGGCGCTATATAAAGTATAATACAGGACTGGGCAATCTGCTGGCATTATATAAAGTATAATAATAATACAGCGCTGGGGAATCTGCTTGCGCTATATAAAGTATAACAATACAGCGCTGGGGAGTCTGCTGGTGCTATATAAAGTATAATACAGGGCTGGGGAATCTGCTTGGGCTATATAAAGTATAATAATAATATAGGACTTGGGAATCTGCTGGTGCTATATAAAGTATAATAATAATATAGGGCTGGGGAATCTGCTGGCGCTATATAAAGTATAATAATACAGCGCTGGGGAATCTGCTGGCGCTATATAAAGTATATTAATAATATAGGGCTGCGGAATCTGCTGGCGCTATATGAAGTATAATAATAATATAGGGCTGGGGAATCTGCTGGCGCTATATAAAGTATAATAACACAGTGCTTGGAATCTGCTGGCGCTATATAAAGTATAATAATACAGCGCTGGGGAATCTGCTGGCGCTATATAAAGTATAATAATAAAGCACTGGGGAATCTGCTGGCGCTATATAAAGTATAATAATACAGCGCTGGGGAATCTGCTGGCGCTATATAAAGTATAATAATACAGCGCTGGGGAATCTGCAGGTGCTATATAAAGTATAATAATAATATAGGGCTGGGGAATCTGCTGGTGCTATATAAAGTATAATAATACAGCGCTGGGGAATCTGCTGGCGCTATATAAAGTATAATAATACAGCGCTGGGGAATCTGCTGGTGCTATATAAAGTATAATAATACAGCGCTGGGGAATCTGCTGGCGCTATATAAAGTAATAATAATACAGCGCTGGGGAGTCTGCTGGCGCTATATAAAGTATAATAATAATATAGGGCTGGGGAATCTGCTGGCGCTATATAAAGTATAATAATACAGCGCTGGGGAATCTGCTGGTGCTATATAAAGTATAATAATAATATAGTGCTGGGGAATCTGCTGGCGCAATATAAAGTATAATAATACAGCGCTGGGGAATCTGCTGGTGCTATATAAAGTATAATAATACAGCGTTGGGGAATCTGCTGGTGCTATATAAAGTATAATAATACAGCGCTGGGGAATCTGCTGGTGCTATATAAAGTATAATAATACAGCGCTGGGGAATCTGCTGGCGCTATATAAAGTATAATAATACAGCGTTGGGGAATCTGCTGGTGCTATATAAAGTATAATAATACAGCGCTGGGGAATCTGCTGGTGCTATATAAAGTATAATAATACAGCGCTGGGGAATCTGCTGGTGCTATATAAAGTATAATAATACAGCGCTGGGGAATCTGCTGGCGCTATATAAAGTATAATAATAATATAGGGCTGGGGAATCTGCTGGCGCTATATAAAGTATAATAATACAGCGCTGGGGAATCTGCTGGTGCTATATAAAGTATAATAATAATACAGCGCTGGGGAATCTGCTGGCGCAATATAAAGTATAATAATACAGCGCTGGGGAATCTGCTGGTGCTATATAAAGTATAATAATACAGCGCTGGGGAATCTGCTGGAGCTATATAAAGTATAATAATAATATAGGGCTGGGGAATCTGCTGGCGCAATATAAAGTATAATAATACAGCGCTGGGGAATCTGCTGGCGCTATATAAAGTATAATAATACAGCGCTGGGGAATCTGCTGGCGCTATATAAAGTATAATAATAATACAGGGCTGGGGAATCTGCTGGCGCAATATAAAGTATAATAATACAGCGCTGGGGAATCTGCTGGAGCTATATAAAGTAGGGATGGGTTTCGGAATTTTCACGAAATTTCCCGATTCGTGCATTCGGATTCGCACGATTTTCCGAAAATATTCGGATCCGAACAAATTTCCAAACCGAAACGAAAACTTTTCGGTATTTTCGAATGGACTAGAAATGTGTAAAATCGAAATTCATTTTCGTTCCATTCCTGATTTCGGTTCCATTTCAGTAATTTCGGACAACGTATTATTCGGTTATATCGCTGATTCTGTAATTTTGTATCATTCCCATCTCAATGTATCCTTCTTGTAAAACATGAGAAATCTCAATGTATCCTTCCTGGGAAACCAGAGAAGTCTCAATGTATCCTTCCTGGGAAACATGAGAAATCTCAATGTATCCTTCCTGGAAAACCAGAGAAATCTCAATGTATCCTTCTTGTAAAACATGAGAAATCTCAATGTATCCTTCCTGGAAAACCAGAGAAATCTCAATGTATCCTTCTTGTAAAACATGAGAAATCTCAATGTATCCTTCTTGTAAAACATGAGAAATCTCAATGTATCCTTCCTGGAAAACCAGAGAAATCTCAATGTATCCTTCTTGTAAAACATGAGAAATCTCAATGTATCCATCCTGGAAAACCAGAGAAATCTCAATGTATCCTTCTTGTAAAACCAGAGAAATCTCAATGTATCCTTCTTGTAAAACATGAGAAATCTCCTGGAGCTGCATCCGAGGACGCCACACCCCCCAGCGAGTGGCAGTGCCACTGTTTCAGCACCCTCGAGGATGCGAGGGCGGAATTCCCGAGAAGGCTGCAGGAGGGCCTGGACCGGTACCATGGGTCCACAGTGGAGCCCACCGGGTACGAGTGGCGAGACGAGATCTGCCAGGAACTGTGGTACGAGGCCCTGTACCATGAGAGGGACTACCATGGCGTCTATGTTCCCTCCGACGCTGTCATCCACCGGGTGCAGTATGATGTTCGAGCAGCGTTCCTGCAAGATCGGGCCCCGGAGGAGTGGGAGGCAGAGCTCCGGTACCTGGTGCAGCAGGAGATTGCACTGGATGCCGCGTACCGCGCGCTCCGGTGGCTAGCCGGCCCCCTGATACACCGCACCATTGACGGCGCCTCCACCGCAGGGCCCCACTATGGTGGCACGGGGCTGCTCTACGAGAGCATGGCCGTGGATCCGGGGTTCGGTGAAGAGACCGAAGAGCGGTCGGAGGAGATATTGGAGCGACGGGAACAGGAGCTCCCGTATGACAGCAGGGACTCGGTGTTCGAGGAACTGGAGTTCCTAGCAGAGCGAGAGTGGGAGCTCGAGAAGGCCTACAGGAGATTGCTGGACGGCGTTCCGCAGTCGGGTCTGAGTCCCATGTACTGGGACGGGTCGGCGGAAGAAACCGACAGTCCACAGGTCTGGGAACTATGGGAGGCCGAGACGCTCCCATGGGTCCCCGTTGGGGCCCCAGCCGGAGAAGCTACCCTCTGTACCCCACAGGATGACACGGTGGCCGTGGCCACGGGACCAGCGGAGGAGCTGGCAACAGGGCAGAGTGCCGCTGGCCTCTGCCCACCCTCAGCAGCAGGGAAAGCTATCCTCCACTCAGCTGAAGAGCTGGCCACGGGGCAGAGTGCCGCTGGCCTCTGCCCACTGCCCACAGTCTGCCAGGAGGAGCAGACCGATGGTCTCCCCGGGCTGGGTTGTGCGCAGCCATTGATTGCCCCGGGGGGTGAAGAACCCATCCTCCCGCAAGGAGATCCTCACTCAGCGGAAGAGCTGGCAACGGGGCAGAGTGCCGCTGGCCTCTGCCCATTCTTCACAATCTGCCCCGGGGGGCAGAGCGAGGATAACCCCGTGCTACTGCCTTTGCAGCTGTTTATCCCACCCCAACCCCGGGACTGTGTCCCGGCACCCTCCTTTCCAGCAGAAGAGCTGGCAACGGGGCAGAGGGCCGCTGGCCTCTGCCCACCCTTCAGCTGCCCTGAAGAGCAGCCGGGTTTGACCACACTGGACCCTGTGGTTGTCGTTCCTGTGCCTACCCCCCCAGCAGGGAAGCTGGCAATGGGGCAGAGTGTCACTGGGCTCTGCCCAATCTTTGACGGCCCTGAGGAACAGCCGGGTTTTTCCGAGCTGCTGACCCCGCAGTCGGTGGCCTTCCTTGACTCCCGGGAGGTCATTTCTGTACCTACCCCCCCAGCGGAAGAGCTGGCCACGAGGCAGAGCGCCGCTGGCCTCTGTCCATCTTCACAACTCTTTGGCCCGGAGTCCTCACGCAGCCATTGTGCTTTTCCACGACTGACCTGGGCACCCGGAGTGCATGCATTTAGCACCCGTTTTCCCCGGGTGAGAGATTTCCCCGGAGGGGACACAGGCGGCACTCCGCCCCAGCCACATGACCCCTCTTCCAGACGGGGTAACTCCAAGGACATGGGGGCCCAACCAACCTGGCACGGCCGCAAGGCCAAATGGAGAAGCCTGGTGGCCCGGCCTCCCCAGACCGACTATGGGCCTGGGAGCACCGACTTCCCCGGTATGACCCGGTGGGGGTCAGACCAGGTGCGTCGAACTGTGGGAAGGGGGAGGAGTGTCACGGAATGGCCCAGCACCCTCAGCCAGGGGCGGTTCATAGTGGCAGTTATACCCATAGACACTTAGGTGCTGTGGCGCCCACGGGGTTTCGAGTATTTTATTTAGATGTGGATTTGTGTGTGGTGTAATAAAAAGTGTCCCCGTTTGTGTATTGTGAAATGTAAATCCCTTTGTGTGTGCCTTGCTCGCCGCCATTTTCCTGGTGCCTCGTGGATCCAGTCAGAATGATTGGATCGGAAAATGGCCGATTCGGACCATCCGGTCGAATCGTAAAATGGTCGATTCGGATCATCCGGTCCGAATCGGCAACTCCCCGATTCGTAACTGCCAATACGGATCGGGGCCCGGGTGCCTCCTGCCGGCGAGGGCCAATGGGTCTTGTGTGGGCGGGCAGGGATTCCCATTGTATTCATATTTGTGTAAAGTTTATAAGTATATGTGATGTGTAAGAATAAAGTCAGATTTTCTAGTGCATCCAGCCTCGCCTGATGACTGTTATTTTCGGCCGTATTTGCTGAGGATCCCGCGCGGTCTCAGAGTACGGTCCCGAACCGAACCGCCTTAAGATCCGAACCGAATACTCTGCGCCTGCATCCCGCATCAGGGCAGAGGTGCATGGGTCGGGCATCGACCGTCAGAATAATCGACCGAGGTGAGATCCGATCCGAAGGCGCGGACCGCGGACCGCGCTTCGGTATATCGAGTGATCAGTGATAAGATCCGAATATTCACCCGATCCCGTAAGATCCGAAGATTCATCCGTAAGATCCGAAAAGTCCTCCGCTCAAAGATCCGAATATTCCTCCGCGGGAGATCCGATCCCCGTAACCGCACGGCCGCTCCACAGACGTCCCCACACCCACAAGGTCAGTGAACCAGCTGCTCGAGACGCTGAGTACCGTGGTGCTCAGTGGTCGGGCTGGTTCTACGCAGGGGTCCCCTCCACCGCCCGCTAACCCTTCCCCAGGGTCACTCCAGGCCGCACGAGACGCCGAGTGCCGCGTCACTCGGTAGTCGGGCCAGCGGTAAGCGCTGGGGGCACGCAGATAAGAGCACACCCGCAGGCGGACAACATCCCATTCCGTCATAAGGGGGTAGGTCGACTAAGAAGTCCATGGCTAACTGGGACCAGGGACATTCAGGTACAGGTAAAGGTTGGAGAAGACCAGTGGGTCTAAGACGGGAAGACTTAGAACGGTTACACACAGAACAGGTAGTGACATATTCTTTTACATCTTTAGCGAGCGTAGACCACCAAAGAAGTCTTTTAATCAGAGTTAGGGTTTTCTCTACACCAAAATGACCAGCAAATCTTGATTCATGAAACAGTCGTAAGATCGTGAGAACATCTTCAGGAGGGACAAATAGTTTATCGGGTGGTTTAGACGCAGGCGCTAGAGACTGTTTCAATAGTAATCGAGTCCATGGAGGTGAATCGATTTGAGTACTCAAAGAAGCTAGGATTTTTTCCTCGGGTACTATGGGAACCGGTACCGGTGTTTGAGTGGCCAGAGGTTCATACTGTCTGGAGAGTGCATCAGCCTTAACATTTTTCGACCCTGGTCTGTAAGAGATGATAAAATCAAATCGGGTGAGAAAGAGAGCCCAGCGGGCTTGTCTGGGGTTCAATCTCTTTGCTTCAGAGAGGTAGGCCAAATTCTTATGGTCCGTAAGTATAGAGAATGGACAATTGGAACCCTCTAATAGGTGACGCCACTCCTTTAAGGCTAATATGATTGCCAAAAGTTCCCTGTCTCCGATATCATAACGGGTCTCAGTAAGTGATAACTTTCTAGAAAAAAAAACGCAGGGTAACATAGGCTTGTCGTCGGCTGGACGTTGGGACAGCACAGCTCCCACCCTGGTCTCTGAAGCGTCCACTTCTAATATGAAGGGTCTGGTGGGATCAGGGTGATGAAGGATGGGTGCTGTGGAAAAGGCGGACTTTATTCTACTAAAAGCCTCTAAGGCATTGGTAGGCCAAGTCTGAGTGTCAGTTCCCTTCTTGGTTAAAGCTGTAATGGGTGCTATGATGGACGAGAAACCCTTGATAAACCGTCTATAGTAGTTAGCGAACCCTATGAATCGTTGAATAGCCTTGAGACCCCTGGGGAGAGGCCAGTGAATAATTGCGTCTAGTTTCTTAGGGTCCATCATAAAACCGGAAGAGGAGATAACATAGCCTAGAAACTGTACTTGCTGTACATCAAACAAACATTTATCAAGTTTGCAATACAGACCATTAGAAAATAGTTTAGACAAGACCAGCCGTACATGTTGGTGGTGGGTTTTCAGGTCAGGAGAATGTATCAGGACATCATCCAGATACACAACAACAAAGCTAGGAGTGTATTCTCGTAAGACATCATTAATGAACGCCTGAAACACTGCTGGAGCATTGCATAGACCAAAGGGCATGACCAAATATTCATAATGTCCTAATCTAGTATTGAAAGCAGTTTTCCACTCATCCCCTTGTCTGATGCGAATCAAGTTGTAGGCCCCCCTATGGTCCAACTTGGAGAATATTTTGGAGTATTTCAAGCGATCAAACAACTCAGGGATGAGTGGGATAGGGTAGGCATTTTTTTCAGTTATTTTGTTTAGCCCACGAAAATCGATACATGGTCTTAGGTCTCCCTCTTTCTTTTGAACAAAGAAGAACCCTGCTCCAACTGGAGAGGAAGAGGGGCGAATAAACCCCTTTTGGAGGGAATCTGTGATATACTCCTCCAATACTCTGTGCTCTTTCTCGGATAACGGATAGACTGCCCCTCGGGGAGGAATGGTACCTGGGAGAAGGTCGATAGCGCAATCGTACGGACGATGAGGGGGTAGTTTATCGGCTTCTTTCTTATCAAACACGGGGGCCAAATCTGAGTATGGAGGAGGTATAGTCGTGGTCAGAGGTGGAGCCGTGGGTACATTTAAGGTGTTGACGGACAAGGGGACCCGAATACAAGAGAGCATACAATCCTTATCCCACTTAGCGATTTGACGAGCTCGCCAATCGATTACAGGGTTATGACGAGTTAACCATGGTGTCACGGTGGCCCATGTCCAGGGAAATGTTGCACCTGAGCCCCATGTCTGGGGAAAACCCACGTTGGAGGCGTGATGACGTCATGTGCGGCGCGCCGCCGACCCTCTCCTAAAGCCATTGGGACTGGCGTGACACGCGCATAGGACGCAATCCCCGAGACCGCCGGGAGGAACGCCGGAGATGCGCCAGCCTCCGAGGGCTGACACATTTAAGCACGTAGGAGTCTTTAAACTGACATGAGATACACCAGTAGCAACCATAGAAGACACAGATACTGCTTGAGAGGGCAAGCCAACCACAGGGGAAGGAGGCGAAGAGGCCTGGCCTAATTGTTTGAAATGCTCCATGAGTAGGCCCAAGGCCTGAGCCAAGTGATCCATGCGTTGGTCTTGTTTGGTAATAATATCACCCAGTCTAGACACAAGTACAGATAAATCAGCCGGATCCATATAAGGTCCTGTCGTGATATAACGGGGGGGGGAGTAGCGCCCACTGGAGAGTAGCGGAGTTGAGATCCTTAAGGACTGATAAATCTTTATGACGTTTAAACACTGCTTGGCATATGCAGAATTATACACTTGAGGCAGCGAGGATGAACAAAACACTGAGTTGCTACTAAGCACTAAAGGTTTCGAGACCGATAGAGCACAGGCAGAAATACACTGATAAGTCAGACAGTTGGTGAATTGCGCGGACTGCAGGGCAGTCAGGAAATAAGCAGCTTTAACGTTTTCTGATTATCGAGAGCAGGTCAGCGGTACCTTAAGATATTCAGGGGCAACACATACACCTCGGGGTCTGTCGAAAGTACAGTAACGAGTATTGTTGCTGGTGAGCGCACACTGACCATGAGCTGCAAAGAAGCAGTACCTTGCGATCGCAGATCTTATCAATATGTGTGGCTGGAGAACATGAGCCCTGGGATGGGTTTAGGAACCTAATGATGCCACAGACAAGACCCACCGCTGAGGAGGGACACTTCCCCAGTAACGTGTAAACACCCCTGCGGCAAGCATGGGGTTAAACCACCAAAGAACCACACAGGAGATCATAATTAAGCAGCAGGAGAATAGTCAAAATCAAGCCTGGTCAAATAACAGGAGCAGGGATCGTATCCAGAAAACAGGTTGGCAACAGAGAGACAATGTAAATGAATGGTTAGCAATGCGGGATGCAAACTCCATGACAGGGCTACAAGGCAACTCCTTGGGCCCCGTTTTAAACCCGGCGGCTCCTCATGACCATGCTAGGCCCCGCTCCCTCGGCCATTCCCCAGTGCTGGCAGCCGGCCAGCTCTTGGCACAGGACCTTGCCCAGACCCCCCAGGCAGCGCATCAGGGGCTGAGGACATGACAGCGATTTGGTGATCCCATTTTGGCGACCCTGCGGTGTATTCAGCAAGCACCAACTACTGAGCGAAAATGTCTGAAATTTACATATGAGGTCCAATGAATGATAATAAAAAAGAAAGGTTGTTACAGAAAAAAGAACAAACATTTTAAATTTTTTTTTAAAAAATACCGAAAAATGCTTAAAATATCCCAAATAAATCTATAATTAAAAGAGACTTTTTACTGCAGAATATTATAATGAACGGTTTATTAGCTATTGAATTAAAATCTGAATATTTTTAACATTGAAGCCTATGGGATTCGCCTGAATAAACCTGCCGAATTAAACCACCGAATGGCAGGGCAATTCGGCAACTTTTCACGGCTGTTTTTTTGTTTTCTGAATGACGAAGCATTGCTTCTCTATTTCACTGCTATTAAATTGGCAGGGCTTTGTTTATTGCCTCCTGCCTCGAATTTGTCTGGTGGTCCCGCACGGGCCCACTGCCTCCTCCTTTTTCATTTAATATTTGCAAGATTGTGAATTTTTCCAGACTGCCTGGTTTACCCACATTTTGTTAATTTTTTGAGCTGAATTTTTCTGGTGGTTCCTTGCGGGCCCACTGCCTCTGTTTCTGTGTTTTCTCACGCCCTCTAACTTTTTTGGTGCGTTTTGGGTGCAGGCCCCCAGTATATTAATTTTTCTCCGGCTTCACCAGTTTTATTGGATTTTTTTTTTGGATGGTCCTTTTGGTTCACTATTTTGACCCAGCCACTACGTTATCTGGACACCTTGGTTTTCTACAATGGGCCTCTTCAAACCTTTTCTAGCCGCTGACCAGATTCATATCCCGCTACCATGGATAAATTTGTGGCGTCTGCTACCAAGGCTCCAAAATGCGCCACCAGTAAATACAACATAAACCCTCCGCGCCACAGACGCAATCTCCTACTCGACCTGACCCTGACGTGGGCTGTACCTCGTCTCACCCCCCTCTTCTTCCACCCTGTCCACTATGGGTACGCCGCTTCAAGACGCCGGCAGGCGTATGGCCGAATTTACCGCCATTCTATCGCCACCTTGGACGAAAAGCTGGGTCGTCTCTGGACCTCCATAGACGTTGCTCTGGCTCAACTTACTTCCCAAGCCCAAAGGCTCACAGAGGTGGAGGAAAGAGTGTCCAGCCTGGAAAACGAAACGGGACCATTGAAAGTGGCAGTCGAATCTCATGACACGCTCCTTTCATCTCTGATGGAAAAGATAGACGACTTGGAAAACAGGAGCCGCAGGAACAATCTGCGAATTGTGGACTTACCAGAGTCGGTTAAGGGACCGCAACTCCACTCCACTCCTTTTCTGCTGGAAAGAGGAACCAGACAGGGCTGTCCGCTTTCCCCGCTTTTATTTAACCTTGCGTTAGAACCTCTTTTAAGTCTCATTGACTCTAGAAACGAGATTGCAGGAATACGACTGGACCCCACCGTTACATTGAAGGTGGTCGCTTTTGCAGACGACTTGCTACTCTTCCTTTCTAACCCTGTGATGGACACTCCTTCCTTACTAACCTTATTATACTCTTTTCAAACCGCCACAGGGTTTAAGAAAAACTACAATAAGACGGTAGCGCTTCCCTTAGGTGGAGACTGGCTGACGGACTTTCCTTTTCAGTGGACCCCGACCCCATCTATAAAATACCTCGGCATTTTTTTACCACGCGACCTTTCCCAATTATATAGCTTAAATATTAATCCCATTTTATCTCCAGAACCCTACTGACGGCATGGGGTTCCCTTCCGCTTTCATATCTAGGTACGGCGTTTCTCGTTAAAATGACCTTGTTTCCCAGACTCCTCTACCCTTTACAAGTCCTGCCTCTACTTTTACGACCCACTGACAATCGTTCATTTCATAAAATGTGCGCCTCATTTATATGGCAGGATAGACGGGCCCGTATCTCCCTCTCCGGCCTCCAGCAGTCGCTCTCCCTTGGAGGAATCAATTTTCAAAACATCTCGGATTACAATCTGGCCGCCCTTTAGCGATACTCCTCAGACTGGATAAGGGGCACCTCCCATTATATTGACCACGCGGTGGAGCAGGTGTTACTACCCGCCTCCTCTCTATTGACTTCTTCACCAACACTCCCCGGCAGTCCCCCCGTCTCTTCGATCTAATCCCTTATTGTACACTACCAAACGTGCCTGGATCCGCATCCGTAAGCGTTTACATTTATCCTGGCAGACGTCTGTATGGTCCCCCATTTTGCGTAATCCTATATGGTCCCCCATTTTGCGTAATCCTAATTTCTAGCACGCATCTCCTGCTCCCATATTTAACATGCTAGCCCAGCGAGGCCTGACACAACTCCACCATTATGTAGATGCGGTGTCGAGACTGCCCTTCTCCTTCACGACTTTAGGTAACCTGATAGCCCCTCTTTCTCTTCACCCGGTCTTTTATCTGCAACTGTGACAATTTCTTCTGGCTCAATTTGCTGATTTCACCCCTGCGGATTGGGCAAATCCTCTGGATTTCCTATTGTTCATGAGTTCCATAGCTCCCCCCCCCATCGACTTCTAGTGTTTATACCCACCTACAGGCCTACATCTACCCCTTGGACGGCAATTTTGAAATGAACCACTCATTACCTCATCCAATCCACTTTACAATCTCGGCGCCTCATCCCTTCGGCTAATTATTGGGATATGCTATACAGAATCCTCCATCGCGCTTACATGGTGCCCAATAGTATGGCCAGAGCCAGGCTCACACCTACTGCTGCATGTCTTAAATGTGGTCCAGTGGGGTAGCGTGGGGGGGCCAATGGGGCAATGGCCCCGGGCGAGATTTTCTTAGGGGCGCAAACATCTTTTGAAATTGTGCGCCCCTAATATATCCAGCTGCCGATTGATAAGCCGCGCTGAATCCGGAAGATTCATGTGACGCCGGTGACGCAGTGCGCCGGCGTTACACTAATTATCACGTGGGTGGACAGGAAAGAGCAGGAGGCTGCAGTTCACCCGGCAGCCAGACCCAGCAGCATTTTTGTTTTTAAAATTTTTTATCGGTGCTTGCATTGCTTGGAGTCGGCGGCGCACTCTCTAACTGCCGCGGCACCCCTCGCGTGATGCGCCGCAGTGGCAGAAGAACCCCGACAGCGTCCACTGAAGGAGGACTGAGAGCCCGGGCCCCGAGCAGATTTTTACAAGTGTATGGTGAGCAGCCCGCCCGTAGGAGGGGGAGGGTTATAGAAGTTGATAAGGGGGGCTTTATTTTAAATAATTTGATATGGGGGCTATTTATTTGAATAATTTGGGGGATGAATAAATTGATATGGGGCTATTTATTTGAATAATTTGGGGTTGAATATATTGATATGGGGCTATTTATTTGAATAATGTGGGGTTGAATATATTGATATGGGGATATGTATTTGAATAATTTGGGGGTTGAATAAATTGATATAGGGATTTTTATTTGAATAATTTGGGGGTTTAATAAATTGATATGGGGCTATTTATTTGAATAATTTGGGGTTGAATATATTGATATGGGGGATATTTATTGGAATTATTTGGGGGATGAATAAATTGATATGGGGCTTTTTATTTGAATAATTTGATTGGGGGATTGAATAAATTGATATGGGGCATTTTATTTGAATAATTTGGGTTGAATAAATTAATATAGGTATTTTTATTTGAATAATTTGGGGGTTTAATAAATTGATATGGGGGCTTTTATTTGAATAATTTGGGATTGAATAAATTGATATGGGGCTTTATATTTTAATAATTTGGGGGATTGAATAAATTTATATGGGGGCTATTTATTTGAATAATTTGATGGGGTTGAATAAATTGATATGGGGGCTTTTGGTTAGAATATATTGATATGCTGGGGAGGCAGTTGAATAAAGTGGTATTGGTACATTACAGTGAGTTTTATTGCAGTGGGTGCTCTGTGATACAGTAATGTGCAGTGTGTATGAGCGTATCGCAGAGCACCCACTGCAATAAAACTCGCTCATACACACCATACATCACACTGAGGTTTATTGCTGTGGAGCTCTGTGATACTGTAATGTGCGGTGTGTATGAGTGTGAGTTTTATTGCTGTGGAGCTTGGTGATACGCTCATATACAGCACACATTACTGAGAGTTTTATTGCTACATACCCCCGGGGTGTAGAGGATATATGATTATGTATGTGAACGTATGGCTGTGTGTGTAAATGCATGTATTTGTCTTTAAAAAGGCTGTTGTGTGTAAAATTCTGCGCTTGTGTCCTTGTCGCAGTCTGGCTCGCTGCCTGTCACTTTATGACGCTTCATGGTGAGTACCCCCACTTATTTTCCTAGAAAAAAGCACTGTATATAGCTAAGATATTTTCTTTAATTAGGTGTGTGTGTGTGTGTGATATGCTCATGCACACTGCACATTACTGTGAGTTTTATTGCTAAGCAGCTATGTGATACGCTCATACACACCGCACATTACTGTGAGTTTTATTGCTGTAGAGTGAGTCGACATTGTGGACCTGGAGGGGTCCAGTGCGTCGGGGGGGTGCAATTCTTTCCTTGCCCTGGGCGCTGACAACCCACGCTATGCCACTGATGTGGTCACTCTCCTGCCGACCTCTGACACTGTTTATGGTTACGTCCTAACAGTCAGCTGTTCTGGGACTCTATCCGTAGATTTTGCTCGATGGTCCTTCAAATCACAGCTCCCAACACACCTGAATGGGCCATTTTCAACTTTCTCCCTCCCTTTCGTATGGTAGATGACAGGGTTTATTCACGGTTTTTAATAGATTGGATAGAAGCCTCCTTGTACCTGGAGGACCGGACTATGGTATTTTTCCAGAACTGGTCACCCCTAATTGCGATCCTCCCCGAAGATACAAAAACCTCATTGCGTCGCACCTTTTATTGCACCTCCTGGTTTTCTCTGCAAATGTTGAAAGGTTCCTCACCTATCCCCCCACACGCCCTCTGACCCTGTTTTGTCCCATTTCCTGGCCTCCACTGACCCTACCCCTGATGAAACTCTTTCTACTCCTGTAGGACACGGTCCCCTATGACCCGCTCTGGCCCTGTCGTACTGAACGTTTACAGCCTATCTCCATTCGATCCCCGGAGGAATTGATATGCCCCATGTTTGATGTGTTGCCGCATAGTTTATTTAATTTGGTTCACTTTCGGGTTGTTGTATTGCTATGAGATTGTTCACTATTTCTCTGCTTCTGTATCGCAATTGAACCTTCAATAAATATATATATTTTAAAAAAATTGAAACACTGTTTGTGAAAAAAAACTACTGAACAAAAATGTCTGGAATTTATATATAAAATCCAATGAATGATAATAAAAGGTCTGTTACAGAAAAAAGAAAATTCGATATATAAAAAAAAAAAATACTGAAAAAAATATTGAACACCTAAAAGACACAAAAAAATATATAAATAAGACTTTTTGCTGCAGATTAAAATAAACGGTTTATTGAATATTGAATTAAAATGGGAAGAATTTTTAACATTGAAACCTATGGGATTCAGATTAAACCTGCTGAATGAAACCACTGAACATCAGGGCATTTCACTGACATTTCTCTGCTGTTCAATGTGAATAGATTAACCATTGCTTCTCTATGGGGGATTTCACTGCCATCGAGCAGGCACGGTATTTCACTGCCGCAGAACAGGCACGGTATTTCACTGCCGCAGAACAGGCACCGTATTTCACTGCCGCAGAACAGGCACCATATTTCACTGCCGCCGAACAGGCACCGAATTTCACTGCCGCGGAACAGGCACCGTATTTCACTGCCGCAGAACAGGCACCGTATTTCACTGCCGCGGAACGGGCACCGTATTTCACTGCCGCGGAACGGGCACCGTATTTCACTGCCGCGGAACGGGCACCGTATTTCACTGCCGCAGAACAGGCACCGAATTTCACTGCCGCCAAACAGGCACCGTATTTCACTGCCGCGGAACGGGCACCATACTTGCTGGCAGTTCACCAAAATTTGTGTGTGAGCATATCACAGAATCCACAGCAACAAACTACACAGTCATGTGTAGAGATGTGCATACATTTCAGAAAAATTCGGAACGAAATTCGATAATTCGTATTTCGGAAGTACTTCCGAATAACGAATCGATACAATACAAATTCAAAACCGTATATAACAAATTTATTTCGTTTTATACTGTCATCATAAAAGAGAAATTTTTTGGTGTTCCGGAATTCGAATCGATATCAATTTACAATACAAGTAATAGTCAAAGGACTTTATGAAACAAAGAAATTTTGTTTCACTGTTTAATTTGACTCAAATACTAAATCTGTGACACAGCTTAAAATTTAACCCTAGCTTTTCTTTTAACAGAAAAATTTGATTAATTGGGGCTTTATTTAGTGATTCAAAATTCGAATTGATATATGAAATTCGAATCAATAGGAAATCGGTACGAAAAACGAAACTAGTTATGAAATTCCGAAAACAAAATTATTAAATTAAAAACTAAATTTTTTCAGCCATGCACATCCCTAGTAATGTGTGTGAGCATTAAGTGTTATAGGAGAGTACTGATTTATGAATAAGAGTAGTTAAGTCTGAAATCGTAAAACTCGGGGGGGGGGGTGATACCACGAGTTACCGCACCAGGTGACCCCAACCCTAGTGATGCCACCATCTATCCCTGTGCTTCCCTACACCATAAACCTAACCATTATTTTTTCTCACCGCCCCTCACTTGCTGCCCCTGTGCCTCCCTCCACCCTAACCCTACCCATCACTTTGTCTCACTGCCCCTCACTTGCTGCCCCTGTGCCTCCCTGTACCCAAAGCTTACCCATCACTTTGTCTCACTGCCCCTCACTTGCTGCCCCTGTGCCTCCCTCCACCCTAACCCTACCCATCACTTTGTCTCACTGCCCCTCACTTGCTGCCCCGTGCCTCCCTTCACCCAAAGCTTACCCATCACTTTGTCTCACTGCCCCTCACTTGCTGCCCCTGTGCCTCCCTTCACCCAAAGCTTACCCATCACTTTGTCTCACTGCCCCCACTTGCTGCCCCTGTGCCTCCCTGTACCCAAAGCTTACCCATCACTTTGTCTCACTGCCCCTCACTTGCTGCCCCTGTGCCTCCCTTCACCCAAAGCTTACCCATCACTTTGTCTCACTGCCCCTCACTTGCTGCCCCTGTGCCTCCTTCACCCAAAGCTTACCCATCACTTTGTCTCACTGCCCCTCACTTGCTGCCCCTGTGCCTCCCTCCACCCTAACCATACCCATCACTTTGTCTCACTGCCCCTCACTTGCTGCCCCGTGCCTCCCTTCACCCAAAGCTTACCCATCACTTTGTCTCACTGCCCCTCACTTGCTGCCCCTGTGCCTCCCTTCACCCAAAGCTTACCCATCACTTTGTCTCACTGCCCCCACTTGCTGCCCCTGTGCCTCCCTGTACCCAAAGCTTACCAATCACTTTGTCTCACTGCCCCTCACTTGCTGACCCTGTGCCTCCCTGCACGCAAAGCTTACCCATCACTTTGTCTCACTGCCCCTCACTTGCTGCCCCTGTGCCTCCCTTCACCCAAAGCTTACCAATCACTTTGTCTCACTGCCCCTCACTTGCTGCCCCTGTGCCTCCCTCCACCCTAACCCTACCCATCACTTTGTCTCACTGCCCCTCACTTGCTGCCCCTGTGCCTTCCTGCACTCTAACCCTACCCATCACTTTGTCTCACTGCCCCTCACTTGCTGCCCCTGTGCCTCCCTCCACCCTAACCCTACCCATCACTTTGTCTCACTGCCCCTCACTTGCTGCCCCTGTGCCTCCCTGTACCCAAAGCTTACCCATCACTTTGTCTTGCTGCCCCCTCCCTGTATAACTCAGTTTTTTCCTAATTTTCAGTTCTCTTTTTTCCCGAGGTCAAAGAAAATGACCTTAAAGTGATTTTTCTGGTGTTTTTTCCTCATTTGTCGTCATTTTAAGCGAATCGTTTTGCTGCTTTCATTATTTTTATCCCGCCTTTATGGAGTTATTCCCATTTAAAGCAGAGTCTGGTCGTCTTCGTCCTGACCTAAACGCACTCGCTTCCCCTACCGCATCACGGCTGGACCAGACGTCAGCGCAGGCTCTTAGCGGGTCAGTGAAGCACCTGCGTTTAGGTCAGGAGGGGGAAGTCCGCGGACACTTCTTGTAAACGGGAATAACGAGATAAAGCCGGGATATAATGTAACGGATCCAGTTAAAGCTTTAAAGCCAAACGTATAATGCAGGATTACTAATCAAACCCTGATAAGGGGAGTTCTCTCAGTCATTATCAATGTCTGACACCCCAAACACTGCTTTATAAAGTGCTCTGTAACTCCCAGTGAATGCGGAGCTCTCAGATATTAATAATCACCAGGGTACTAACTCCCTGTATCAGGACTCCATTCGCATTACTGAATTATACATGTTCTCACAGGGTCCCGTGAATAATAATGGCGGCCCTGCTCTGTACAATGTACAATCCTCAGCTGGGAGCTGGTCGTGGCAGGAGCACAGGCCGACATGACTGAGCAGTTTGAGCAGCCAGCTCTCCATCCTTAGCTCCTCCCCTTCTTCCTCCAGACATCCTGTCCCCACTCATATAGAACAGGTTTTTCACATCTTTTAAAATGTTTAATGTGCCCCAAAAGAAAAAAGCTAAAAAGCATCTCCCCCCAATAAACTGAATGCAATTTTTGGTGGGGGGGGGCTCTCCAGATTCCTATGACTACAGACTCACACACTGAGCACCAGCGCATGGACTGTGAGGATGGTAAAGTGGTGGTCTCCATGGGACTCTGTTAAAGACCCAGCTGAAAACACTGGTGGGAAGTACAGAGCACTGGGGTATGAGCTCCATAAACCTTTTACTTTATCCATCTCAAATCACCAATAAAATCCTGTGTTCTGAGTGAAAGGTGCTTCCTGCGGGACCCCTCAGGGCATCAAATCCTAATCTACACAAAATGTCATCCAGCCAACATTCACCGGCTTAGAATTTGGAGGAACAGGACTTGCCCACTTTCACCTCTAATGTGTTACCTCGGCCTGGTGTCAAGGCTCATGGGAAATTGGTTGCATCAATCACATGGCTGTATAAAGTCATGGGGATGGGGTGAAAGTGTATATTGCAGTGACTGACAGAAACTCTGATATTGGCAAGTCATATAGAACGGAATGCGACACGAAGAAAGCATCAGCAGCCACAAAAAGCACAGGGGGAAAGGGAACCAGAGGGGGAGTTAAAGAGACCGGGGGGATATCATACAGCTTCACTCATAAGAATCTGACATCGAGCCGGGGCCCGTCATTAAGCTTCAAAACTGAAACGTTACAAGAATCTACAGTAATAGCAGGGGTTATATGGAGTAATAGGAGGGGTTATTGGGAGTAATAGGAGGGGTTATAGAGAGGTTATATGGAGTAATAGGAGGGGTTATAGAGAGGTTATATGGAGTAATAGTAGGTGTTATAGGGAGTGTAACGCTCGCACCAGGCGTGCCCCAAGGTGAGGCCCTGGTGCATGTGAAAAGCACCTATATGCAGAGATACACAGACAGCAATATATATATGTTACAAGATTGGTTAACCAGAGACCTCTGCACGGCAATACCACAGAAGCCCTGATCTGATAGGCCGGTCTTTGAGATAGCTGGATCTAATCTAGAGGAAAAACCTTGAAGCCCTGCAGAGCCTTATGACAAGCACAGATGACAGGGATCAATGCAAACGGTACAGACAAGGATCATGTATAAAGCATAGGTCACTAGAAAAGCCAGAAGTCAGAACCAAGAGAGAATATGTAATACATATGCTGGGGTTCAGAACCAGAAGGGAAGTCAGATAAGACAGAATATCGGTAACCAGGGAATCAGTATAACAAATAAACAGAAAACCAAAACACAGCAAACACTAGAAATAAACTGGGAACACAATAACAGAGGTAACTGACAGACAGGGGAAACAGAACCAAGAGTATAGCTAAAATTATACAAACTAAAACAGGAACAAAAATAACAGACAGCTCTCAGAAACAACATGCTGAACAACAGAATGAATCAGGAAGTGAAATGATAGAGCAATGCACTAAGGGCGCATTGCTCTCTTATGGTGAGTGAATCAGGACAACGGCAAAAACCTGAGTGGGGAGAACAGAAACCATTAACCCCTGAGGAACAGCAACACAGAATAAAGAACCTAAACTGGTTATATACATATACAGGGGACAGGGCTGGAAATATGGAACGTGACATAGAGGTTATATGGAGTAATAGGAGGGGATATAGGGAGTTATATGGAGTAATAGGAGGGTTATAGGGAGGTTATATGGAGTAATAGGAGAGGTTATAGGGAGGTTATCTGGAGTAATAGGAGGGGTTATAGGGAGGTTATATGGAGTAATAGGAGGGGTTATAGGGAGGTTATATGGAGTAATAGGAGGGATTATAGGGAGGTTATCTGGAGTAATAGGGATTATAGGGAGGTTATATGGTGTAATGGGAGGGGTTATAGGGAGGTTATATGGAGTAATAGGAGGGGTTATAGGGAGGTTATATGGAGTAAAAGGAGGGGTTATAGAGGTTATATGGAGTAATGGGAGGGGTTATATGGAGTAATGGTCACGCTGCACGGGATGATCGCTCGGTGGTTGTGTCACGCGACACAATCCTTTATTTCTCGTTTTTTTTAAAGTCTGCAGAATAGAAGGAGCTGATAATCAATTCCAGGAAAGTGACAGAAGCGAGAGGGGGGGCAGCGGAATGAGGGGGTGTTTAGCATTCAGACTGCGTCTCTGCTGCATGAAGAGGACGGAGACACAGAGAGAGAGAGAGACCACCTACCACACACAGACAGACAGACTGCAGGCGAGATTTATTCTTCATTATAGGAGAGAGAAGACAGCGAGCACAGAGAGAGACGACAGCGAACGATGCACAGCGACACACACTAACCCAGAGAGTGCGAGCACAGAGACTGAATGTGTGAGAGGAAGGAGGGATAAAAACAGAGAGAAAAAGAGAAGACGACACAGCGAGGAGGAGCAGCAACGGAGAGAGAGAGCAGCCAAGAGGCTGAGGTGGAGTGAGAAAAAGGGGGAGGAAACCTACCCTGAACCCCCCAAACCCAGCTCTCACAGCCTGCACCCCCAAACCCAGCTCTCACACCCTGCACCCCCAAACACAGCTCTCACACCCGGCACCCCCAAACCCAAGCTCACACAGCCTGCAGCCCCAAACCCAAGCTCTCACAACCTGCACCCCCAACCCAGCTCTTATAACTTGCACCCCCAACCCAGCTCTAACACCCGGCACCCCCAAACCCAGCTCTCACACCCTGCACCCCCAAACCCAGCTCTCACACATTGCACCCCAAACCCAACTCACACCCCCTGCACCCCCAAATCCAGCTCTCACACCCTGCACCCCCAAATCCAGCTCTCACAGCCTGCACCCCCAAACCCAGCTCTCACACTCTGCAACCCAATCACAGCGCTCATAACCTGCACCCCCAATCCCAGCGCTCACAACCTGCACCCCCAAACCCGGCTCTCACACCCCCGGCACCCCCAAACCCGGATCTCACATCCTGCACCCCCAAACCCGGCTCTCACACCCTCAAACCCGGCTCTCACACCCAGCATCCCCAAACCCAGCTCTCACAGCCGGCACCCCAAACCCAGCTCTCACACGCTGCACCCCCAAACCCAGCTCTCACAGCCTGCACCCCCAAACCCAGCTCTCCCACCTGGCACCCCAAACCCAGCTCTCACACGCTGCACCCCCAAAACCAGCTCTCACACACTGCACCCCCAAACCCAGCTCTCACACCCTGCACTCCTCGGATGAATTGTTGATACAGTGTAAATGTGTCAGTAGTTTCCATGGTTACGGAGTCTCGTGTACATGTGATACAGATATATGAGTATCCATACACAGACATATCACAGCGACTGACGTTGCGCGCAGCGACTGACGCTGCACCCTGTGACTAACTCTGCACCCGGTGACTGACGCTGCACACGTTGACATACACGGCACCCTGTGAATGACGCTGCACACGGCGACTGACGCTGCACACGGTGACTGACGCTGCACACGGTGACTGACGCTGCACACGGTGACTGACGCTGCACCCTATGACTGACGCTGCACACGCTGCACAAGGTGACTGACGCTGCACACGCTGCACAAGGTGACTGACGCTGCACACTCTGCACACGGTGACTGACACTGCACACGCTGCACAAGGTGACTGACGCTGCACAAGGTGACTGACGCTGCACAAGGTGACTGACGCTGCACACGCTGCATACGGTGACTGACGCTGCACACTGCACACTGTGACTGACACTGCACACGGTGACTGACGCTGCACACGGTGACTGACGCTTCACATGCTGCACACGGTGACTGACACTGCACATGCTGCACACGGTGACTGACGCTTCACACTCTGCACACAGTGACTGACGCTGCACACGGTGACTGACACTGCACACGGTGACTGACGCTGCACACGGTGACTGACGCTGCACACTGCACACGGTGACTGACGCTGCACACGGTGATTGACGCTGCACACGGTGACTGGCGCTGCACACGATTACGTCACAAATCAGCATTTTAGTATTTTTTGGTTTAATTCTGCTTTTTCTATTTTATTGTAATTGGTAAAGAAAGCGATAAATCCCCAGGTCAGAGGTCAACGAGGATCACCGGGTCAGAGGTCAGCAAGAATCACCGGGTCCCAGGTCAGAGGTCAACAAGGATCACTGGGCTTCTCAGCATCACAAGATCTATCGTGCAGCTACACGTGGTTGTAGGGATTTCAACCCAAACCCAAGTATTAACCCTTCCCCCAGTCAGTAGTGGGTCATGAAGGCAGTTAGTGACCCTGGGCTTTGTCTCCTGCCTCACATAGGTATCTGTCCTGTCTCTATCCGTGGTGCCGTCTGTCTGCACACATAGTGCTGTTCTGAGCCTCGATTCATATAAAACCCGTTTGGACCATTTCGCTTGGAGCCAGAAATCAATTTGGGGCGTGCGTCATTTGGACTATGGGTGCATGGAGCTAGAGATGTATTTGTGAGGTGCAGGCCTGATCTATATTATTTCCTGCCCTCTCCTATGTGGGAGTCGCCCTGTGCCTGTAGGTTGCAGGGTGCTTCTGTAAACTGTGTTTTGTATGAATAAGGTTATTGTCTAACGTTATGGTCCATGTGTATCTCTTAATATCTGCTGCATATTACAGTAGTTTTGTTAATCTGCTTTGTCAGGCAAACACTGCTCCATTATCTGCTGTTTTAGACTGTGATCTTGTTTATACATTGCGCTTCTCATTGTCCTGTCAGGTCTAGGAATGTTACGCAGTGTTTATTCCATTATCTGTTCTAGTCTAATTATGTCCCAAATGCCGTGAAGCAGAAGTAGTAACATCAGAAACCTGCAACATTTTCTAGCGGAGGTTTTGTATATGTAAATAACCCATGTTTGGCCCGATAAATATCTGTGTCTGTCCCGAATAAAACCTGTTCCACTTTGACCCTGATGACCTCCAGATCTACAGCCTCGTCTTATTTCCGGGGGGGATGCTGGCAGGCTCTTTATGTGTCCCGGTTCTTAAGCTTCCTTTAAGGGTATGGAGGAAGGCACGAGCGTCTGCTGGGGAGAATGAGGGGTCCAGCAAAGAAGCAGCATTAACAGGTGTGACCCGGTCGGGTTACTGATACAACGCATTTATTAATACATTGCATCCAATGAGGGGCCCAGGGGGTCCAAGCATTTCTGACAACACAAACATCTAATTTCTCTTTCTATCATTATTCCTCCATTGGATCCTCTCAAAGCCAGGCCCAGACCAGGCTGGAGATGTGAAGGCTGAGGGCGTCAGTCAGCACCCCTTACTGGCGCACTCCAGGGTTTGTATCTGCAGAAGATTGGTCCCAAAATTATATCTGGAAGCTCCCCTTTATTTCTCTTCCTCCGGAGGTAACCCGCCCTTCACCCCACTCTCATTGCAGCAGGTTTTCGGCCAGTGGTCTGTTTGCAGACGTCCTCCACTTGATTTATGGCTCCCTGATCACAAGACAACCTGAGTTTGCTCCAAGCCTAGGTCAAACCCAAACAACTTCCGGCATGGTCCTGAATGAGGCCAAGGGCCCAATTGGAGGACAGGAGGCTGGTCTTTTAATTTCCTGATGACTAATGGCTTAATATCTGGGAATCCCCAGGTCATAGTATGAGGTCACCTCCTCGCAGGGGGATTATTTCACAATTCTGTCTGTGTGCCCACGTTTTAACATGGCGCATTGGTTCCCCGGGGTGACATTTATGACCACATACCTCTGGGTCTCCGACACAATGATGACACATTTTACTCCATAAATGTGGAGTTTCCTCTACATCTTAATGCCTAGCCTCCTCCCACGCCCGACAAACCATGTTCTAATGGACCTCCTACCCCAACCATGGAAGCAAAGCCTTTTAAATGAACCCCCTTTCCAAGCCGATCCTGCTGGAGATGTGTCCAAAATCCTACATTCCTAATTCAGGCTCCCCATATGCTCTCACAATCTCCTGATCGGATACTCGGAGTTCCTCGCCTGGCCTCTCTCCGTGTGCCTTGTGTTGATGCCAGACCCAAGACCAGAGGCTCGGCAGATTAGTCGCTTGGCCTGCATGTATCTTTTAATCTCCCTGCTGCCCAGATTGACCTCTCAGGCTAGGCAGCAGCAGCACTGTAAACCTCTAAATTTTTTCTACCCAACTGGTCCACTAGGAGTTCTCATGTCATTAAGCCAACCCTGGAGCAGTGATGTGCGACCTTCTCACCCCAGGCGTTCTGAATCTGTATGTCCCATGATGCTTAAATAACATTGATTCTAGCGTTGCATTTTGTGACATGCAGGTATGAACAGTGAAAGAAGTGGACCAAATGATCCTCCGGCCGTCATGTGACCGACGCTGGCGTGCATATCACCGAGCGCTCGGCCAGAGAACAGCGTGGAGGATGCTGCTGGGCGCAGGAGGTACGTGACAGAACCCCCCCCCCTCCACGGGCGGCCACTGGATGACCACCCGGAGCCGAAGGATGAGACCTATGAAATGCTCGGATTAAGCAGGCAGCATGAACCTCATCTCCAGGAATCCATTGCCTGTCCTCAGGACCATACCTCTCCCAAATCGACTAGGTATTGCAATACCCCTCTGTACAAGTGAGAATCCACGATAGCCCTCACCTTGAATTCCTCCTCACCCTCCACTGTGACAGGAGGAGGGTGGGGGAGTATGGACCTTAGTGTACCGATTACAGAGCAATGGCTTCGATAGGCTCACGTGAAATACATTGTGGATCTTGAAATGGGAGGGTAGAGCTAAGGCATAAGAGACAGGGTTCATCCGTTTTAGGATTTTGTATGGGCCGATGTAACGAGGTACCAGAAGCCTGATATGTTGGGTGGACAACCACACCCTATCCCCAACTTGGTAAACAGGTGCCTGTCTTCTGTGTCTGTCTGCCTTGATCTTTTGAACTATACTACTTTTTTCTAGCGTTCCTTAACGTCTTTAAAGGAGACATGGGGGATCGTTAAGTGTTCGTCTAGAGCTGGTATGGCAGAAACCTGAAATATGGAAGGAAGCCTGGGAGGATCATACCCATAAACAGTTTGAAAGGGTGAACAACCTGTACTCTCGCTGATTGCATTATTGAGCACATATTTAGCTCATGGCAGAAGATCCGGCCAGTTATCCTGCCTTTCGATACAACACATCGGAGATACTTTTCTAAATTTTGGTTTGCCCTCTCAGCCGCCCTATTGGTTTGGAGATGATAGGCCGAGGAGAAGACCAAGGTTATCCCCATGTTGGTACAGAATCCTTTCCAGAATCTGGATACAAACTGAGTGCCCCTGTCGGATATGTCCTTCCGTAAAGTGGGCCACCAAAACAGCCTACTTAAATTGGTTACTGTCTTGGTAATTCCCTTATGGCTAGACGGTTTAACATGGTATAAAACCATCAACTGATCTCTTTCTTTTTCAGGCACGAAGAGTTTAGCCAGAGGCTTTCCCTCGGGAGCCGTATCTTGAGCCCCCTGAAGCCTTTCCAAGAAAGGCGAAGAAACTTCGAGGGTAGTAGAAGGCAGAATGTGTTCCTGTGGAACAATGGGATTTTTATCTTGTATGTTATGCTCATAGGTTTTGAATTGCCTTGATAATGCATTGGCTTTTGTATTCTTTGACCCAGGTCTATACGTGAGCACATAATTGAAATGGGATAAGAACAAGGACCATCGTGCTTGCCTTGAGTTCAGACGGTCGGCGTCACCTATATAGGTAAGATTCTTATGATCGGTAATAATTATAAGAGGATCACTGGAACCCTCCAGTAGATATCTCCACTCTGCTAGTGCAGAGATCACTGCTAATAGTTCTCTGTTCTCTATGTCATAGTTCATCTCGGCTGGAGACAATTTACGGGAATAGAACTCACATGGATGTAGTGGTTTATGGTGTGCCTCTCTTTGGGACAAGACTGCACCTATGCCAATTTCTGAAGCATCAACCTCAAATTGAAAAGTCTTTGTCTTAGAACCGGGGCAATGGTAAAGGCTTGTTTTAATGATTCAAATTATTGTTCAGCTTGAGGGGGGGGTCCATTTTTGGTTATGTATCCCCTTTTCTGTCATTGCGGTAAGAGGAGCTACCAATGCAGAGAAATTTTTTATAAACCTCCTATAATAGTTTGTAAACCCTAGAAATCGTTGGATTGCCTTCAACCCCTGGGGCAGAAGCCAGACACCAGACAGGCTGTATGTTCAAACAAGAATCTCTGATTTATTGAAAAACGCCACTATTTATGCCCAGGTCCAACAGTTATAATTTGCATACCAACCAACGAACATTGACCTACTAAAACTCTAATTACATTATGTCAGTTACATATTTACAGTAAACATTCCTTAGCCTTCATATCACACATCATTTACATAATCTATTGTTCCAATAGATCAGATTACCTTTTCAGTCAAACAATGCCCCAGACTCTTGACTCTTTAAACAGATAAGAGAAAGCCCTCTTGCATAATCACACATTACTCAAACTTCTTTACGTTCCACACAAGAGCAAGGTCTGCACCTTCAAAACACATCTCTAAGTTCACATTTACATTCAGTAATAAAAGTACATTTAAAACGAAATCTAAGCAATTTACAATACATTTAAAACCACACCACGCAATATAAATGAACATTAACAGGTTTATTCAAAGAGAATCGAAAACTCACCGCACGTTCGATGACTTTTCGTTCTCTTCAATTCGGTGTGATTTGGCGATCCTATTTCGGCGACCCTGCGGTGTATTCAGCAAGCACCACAGGGCCGTCGTAGTGCAGGGAAAAGCCACCGCAAACCCGGCGATCACTCACCGCAAGACCCAGGTGAAAGCACACCGAAACCTGCAAAAAAATCTGGATTAACCCCGCCGAACACGCCAGAGAAACCCCAGCAGGAGCCGATCACAGCGCAGGGCAGCCGCCGGAAAAACCCAACACCGAAGACGAATGGAGTTAAAAAAAAAAACAGTACGCTTGAATGTTTGAAAAGTGAAACGCTGTTTGCAAAGAAATTACTGAACGAAAATGTCTGAAATTTAAATATAAAATCCAATGAATGATAATAAAGAGGGCTGTTACAGGAAAAAAGAACAATTTAAAAAAAAAAGAATGGAAAACTAATTTTCGCCGACAAATGCCTAACAGATCCTAAAAAAATCTAGCAATAAAGAATCTTTTTACTGCAGAATATTATCATAAACGGTTTATTAGATATTGAGTTAAAACGGGAATATTTTTAACTTTACAAACACAATATGGCAGCGCTGATAAGATATTAAGGAAGGATCGATACAGGCACTCGCACGTGGCTCCTGTCCCAAACCACCAAAATATATACCAATAGTCCAAGGGGATGGAGTGCAGCAAAAACAATGTTCCTTTCCATGAGTCCCAGGAGTAGATTTCCCAGATCCTGAATAGATCAACAAAAATATAAAAGAAGGGAATAATTAGTGACCAGAATGCATTTCGCCCGTTGAGATATCCTCCTCAGTGGCTTCCTCAACTAATTATTCCCTTATTTTATATTTCTGTTGTATTTTATGCTGTGTTTTATTACATTTTTGATTTTTACTCCACTGCATGGGGTCTTATTTGAAGTTGTACCCTACAACAACTTCTGAGCCTGATTCCTAAGGACCTAGGTTAGGTCCAAGAAAGTGTGAGTATATTTCTATTCCACTTTTCTCTTCTCCATAGTATTACAGTCTATGCTATGCCCTGTCTGTATCCGTATTTAACCCTTTCGCTGCTGAGGCTTTTCCCGCCCTGTGCTGAGGTCATTTTTTACCTGTTTTGCGCATCATGTTTAAACGTGTTTTGAAGGCTTATTTTAGTATATGACATCGACATATTATATATCGTTCTTTCCGTCAGACTCGGTAGATTCATAATATGTCATTATTATATGTATACGTTATGTCATGTTTGTATATTTAACACAAAAATGCAATAAAATATGTATTTTCAATAATTTACAGCGTGTAAAGTGTTTTTTTCCACATTTTAACATGCGAGCAATTGCGGATTATTTTTGTATGGGGTGCGCTTGTTAAAAAAATTAGAGATGGGGTCTCGTTACATTTTTTTTTGGGGAAAATGACACCATTTTTAACAAACGCACCGCATACAAAAATCGTTAATGCAGCATCATTGTTCACATTATAATTGAAATGGAGACAATATTGCTGCATTAACAAAACAAAAAAAAAAAAAAAAAAGTGTTTATTTTTTTTTATTATTTTTTTTTTTTAATTTTTTTTTATTTTTATTTTTCTTTTTTTTTTTTTTTTTACAATTTTTTTTACTTTCATGTTTGGTATCGTTGAACGGCCATGCTCTGGCCGATCCAACGATATCAAAATTTAACCCCTAACTGCCACGGATCGGGAGATAGGGAGTTCATTGGAACTCCCTATCTCCACACTTCGTGCAGTTAGGGGTTAATGCTAGGACTGGCGTCATCGTGCTGCGCACGATGACGCCAGTCCTCTGGGGGAGTTCCCGAAGCTTGGCCGACATCCAAGATGTCGGCCAGCTCCCGGGAAGGATCGCAAATCGGCGCTTTTCAGCGCCGATTTGCGATCCAGCTCCCCAGGGGTTAATGCCAGGCATCATTTGGAAGGGCAGGCTGTGCCTTCCAAATGATGCCTGGGTTAAGCCCCCTGTGAGCCGCCGATCGGGAGGGAGAGAGGTCCGAAGGACCTCCCCCCCCTCCTTTCAGGCGCCTCCTCCGCACATGCGGGGGGGCGCCTGAATTATGTGTCATCGCGGGGCGCGATGACACATAATAATGGCGGCCACTGCTCCGATGCCGGGCTGACATCCAGGATGTCAGCCCGCACCGGAGGGGCCAGCGATCGGCCGGTACCCGGCCGAACGCTGACCCCAATGCGAGGACGCGCTCAGCGCGTCCTCCGCATACCAGGGGAATGCTGAGGAGCGCTGAGCGCGTCCTTAGCATTCAAGTGGTTAAGGGTGTAAAGACTTGAAGTATCAAGACTACCTGTACCGGAAAGGGCAAGTGGGTAACCGTTAATAACCCAGAGGCGCATCATCCAGAGCCAGGAAGGCTCTACTTCACGTGAGTGTGCTGACGCTTCTTTGGTTTATCCATGTGGTATACATCAGATCGCACGATGAGGTTTTTCCTTTTTTGAGGTTACCCTAAGAAGAAAGCCCTCTTCAGGATCTGGGAAATCTACTCCTGGGACTTAAAGAAAGGAACATTGTTTTCGCTGCACTCCATCCCCTTGAAGGACTACGGGAATATTTTTAACATTGAAGCCTATGGGATTCACCTGATTAAACCTGTCGAATGAAACCACTGAACAGCAGGGCAATTCGGCAACTTTTCACTGCTGGTTTGTGTTCTCTGAATAGACAAAGCATTGCTTCTCTATGGGGATTTCACTGCCCTCGAACAGGCATTGTATGTGCAGTCAATTCGCCAACATTTGGCGCTGCCTGCTCTCTGCATAGCCGAATGGCCAGGAAAGGTAACCGTACGCTGAATTTCAGCATTCGGTTACCTTTCGCCAGCAATTCGGAGCTCTTTGAATAACCCTGAAAGTCTTTCCCAAAGCAAATGTCTGTCTGTTGGGGTTTTTGCCAGGAAAATAAAAGTCTTGGTGTTTGAAGCGGGGAGCGCTACGGCAGTTCCATGACAGTGTCCATTTGAAATCCTTCAGGGCTAATGACATAACCAAGAAAATGTACAGTAGTAATGTTGAATAAACATTTTTCGAGCTCACAGTACAACCCGTTTTTCAACACTGTTCGTACATGATCATAATGGGTCTCGATATCAGGGGAATATATCAGGATATCGTCAAGGTAAACGATTACAAACACGTGCAAATATTCTCTGAGAGTATCATTGATCAGATCTTGATACACAGCGGGAGCGTTGCACAAGTCAAAAGACATCACTAGATATTCATACAGGGTAATTCAAAGAGATCCGAATTGCTTGAGAAAGGTAACCGAACGCTGAAAATCAGCGTTCGGTTACCTTTCCTGGCCATTCGACTATCCAGAGAGAAGGCAATTCGCCAAATCCTGGCGAATTGCCTGCACATATGGTGCCTGCTCGAGGGCAGTGAAAACCCCATGAAAAAGCACTGCTTCGGCTATTCAGAGAACACAAACCAGCAGCGAAAGGTTCCCCTAATGCCCTGCCATTCGGTGGTTTCATTCGACAGGTTTATTCAGGCGAATCCCATAGGCTTCAATGTTAAAAATATTCTCGTTTTAATTCAATATCTAATAAACCGTTTATTATAAAATTCTGCAGTAAAGAGTCTCTTTATATATAGATTTTTAGGATATTTTAAGCATTTTTCTGAATTTTTTTAAGTTTTTTCTTGTTTCTGTAACAGCCCTTTTTATTATCATTCATTGGATTTATATGTAAGTTTCAGACATTTTCGCTCAGTAGTTTCTTTGCAAACAGCGTTTCACTTTTCAAACATTCAAGCAAACTGTTTTGCTAATTTATTCACTTCGCTCTGCGGTGTTGGCTTTTTCCGGCGGCTTCGCTGCGTGTGATCGGCTCCTGCTTGGGTTTTTCCGGCGTCTTGGACGGGTTATTCCAGATGTTTTTGCGGGTTTTCTGCGTGCATTCGACAGGTTTGATGGTTCGTTTTTGTCAGGTATGCGGCGGCTTTTCCCTGCAATTCGGGGGCACTGTGGTGTTTGCTGAATACACCGCAGGGTCACCGAAATGGGATCGGCAAAAGGAACCGAATTGAAGAGAACGAAAAGTCACCGAACGTGCAGTGACTTTTCGAATCTCTTTGAATTACCCTAATAGTGTCCGCTACGAGTATTGAAAGCAATCTCCCACTCGTGACCATGTTTAATACGGACTATATTCTTGGCACCGCGTAGATCTAGTTTGAAGTATACCTCAGCACCATAGGCATGCGCAGCCTATTGCATTAGGGTGTGCACCCAAAAGTTCAAACACACACACACACACTATATATATATATATATTATATATTCACGCACCGTTATGCAAACATACACAGACACACACACGCATTCAGCCAAAATATATCATTACTCTAGGGGTCATTCACAGAGCGTTGAAATGTTGCCGACTGTTGTTCCCCGCACTTCAGGGAATCAAATTGCCCCACCCTGCGGTGAATTCACCATTCACCGCAGGGCCCCCAAAGTGCAGGGAATCAGCCACTCGCAACAGGAACCAGGACGCCGCGATCGGCCGGAGGTGACTGCGAGAGGACAGCGAGGGAATGCTCAGGTATGTAACAGCCCAGGTGTGGCTCGGGTTACTGCTTTCAGCATTGAAATTTAACCGCGAGCCACATGCGGGAAAACCGCCAGATTTTGACGTATAAAAATGTCAAAATCGGAGCGCCAGGAAGGTTAAGGTCTTGTTGCCAAGCACCAATATTTAGTCTCCTACCTGTATCTCACGATGCTTTATTCACTATTCTTACTTTGTGCAGTGCAGGCAGAAGATATAGCAGCGATTCTAGGAGCAATACCAGCCTTTTGGATGCAGGGCAAGGGGGCAACGCCGGGCTGAGACAAGGACACGGGTGCCGAATTTTGCACACCGCAGCCTGTTTAAAGACAAATACCTGCATTTACACACACAGCCATACGTTCACATAACTATATATCCCCTACACCCCGGGGGTATGTAGCAATAAAACTCCCAGTAGTGTGTGGTATGTGTGAGAGAGTAGCAGAGGATCCACAGCAATAAAAATGCACAGTATGTATGAGCGTGTCACAGAGCTCCACAACAAAACTCACAGTAATGTTTGCTGTGTATGGGCGTATCAGAATCCACAGCAATAAAACTCACAGTAATGTGCAACGTGTATGAGCATATCATAGAATCCACAGCAATTAAACTCAGCAATGTGCTCTGTGTATGAGCGTATCACACATTCCACAGCAATAAAACCCCCAGCAAAGTGCTGTGTGTATGAGCGTATCACAAAATCCACAACAATAAAACTCCCCAGTAATGTGCTCTGTGTATGAGCGTATCACAAAATCCACAGCAATAAAACCCCCCAGTAATGTGCTGTGTGTGTGAGCGTATCACAAAATCCACAGCAATAACCCCCCAGTAATGTGCTGTGTGTGTGTGTGTGAGCGTATCACAAAATCCACAGCAATAAAAAAAACCAGTAATGTGCTGTGTGTGCGAGCGTATCACAAAATCCACAGAAATAAACCCCCAGTAATGTGCTGTGTGTGTGAGCGTATCACAAAATCCACAGCAATAAAACCCCCCAGTAATGTGCTGTGTGTGTGAGCGTATCACAAAATCCACAGCAATAACCCCCCAGTAATGTGCTGTGTGTGTGTGTGTGAGCGTATCACAAAATCCACAGCAATAAAAAAAACCAGTAATGTGCTGTGTGTGTGTGAGCGTATCACAAAATCCACAGAAATAAACCCCCAGTAATGTGCTGTGTGTGTGAGCGTATCACAAAATCCACAGCAATAAAACCCCCCAGTAATGTGCTGTGTGTGTGAGCGTATCACAAAATCCACAGCAATAAAACCCCCCAGTAATGTGCTGTGTGTGCGAGTGTATCACAAAATCCACAGAAATAAACCCCCAGTAATGTGCTGTGTGTGTGAGCGTATCACAAAATCCACAGCAATAAAAACCCCCAGTAATGTGCTATGTGTGTGAGCGTATCACAAAATCCACAGAAATAAACCCCCAGTAATGTGCTGTGTGTGTGAGCGTATCACAAAATCCACAGAAATAAACCCCCAGTAATGTGCTATGTGTGTGAGCCTTATCACAAAATCCACAGCAATAAAAACCCCCAGTAATGTGCTGTGTGTGTGAGCGTATCACAAAATCCACAGAAATAAACCCCCAGTAATGTGCTGTGTGTGTGAGCGTATCACAAAATCCACAGAAATAAACCCCCAGTAATGTGCTGTGTGTGTGAGCGTATCACAAAATCCACAGAAATAAACCCCCAGTAATGTGCTGTGTGTGTGTGAGCGTATCACAAAATCCACAGAAATAAACCCCCAGTAATGTGCTGTGTGTGTGAGCCTTATCACAAAATCCACAGCAATAAAACCCCCCAGTAATGTGCTGTGTGTGTGAGCGTATCACAAAATCCACAGAAATAAACCCCCAGTAATGTGCTGTGTGTGTGAGCGTATCACAAAATCCACAGCAATAAACCCCCCAGTAATGTGCTGTGTGTGTGAGCGTAACACAAAATACACAGAAATAAACCCCCAGTAATGTGCGGCGCCTATAATATATAAAAGTTGCCCCCTCTCCTGCTTTTTTTTTTCTCATTTGCAGGGAGGGGGTTGAATTTTGGTCCAGAGAGGGGGGGTCAAGGAGGGGGAACCCGGCTGGCCGCATCCAACAGATAGCCGCCGGAACCTCTCACCCCCGCAGGCCTGGAGGCAGCCTCCGCTTTCCTGGTGGTCCGGTGGATGTGGGTGCTGCACCGTGATCTTTGCTTACAGACCGCAGTGCACGTCCCACAGTGAGTGACTGGACTCGAGCTGAGCGCCCGATTGCAGGTGCCCTGTCATCTGACCGCCGGCGCCCTGACACAGTCAGTAAGCGCCGGCGGTCAGAGGACAGGTCATCAGCAATCGCCGGCACTCAGCTCGAGTCCAGTCACTCACTGTGGGACGTGCACTGCGGTCTGTAAGCAAAGATCACGGTGCAGCACCCACATCCACCGGACCACCAGGGAAGCGGAGGCTGTCTCCAGGCCTGCGGAAGTGAAGGGTCCCGGCGGCTATCCGTTGGATGCAGCCAGCCGGGACCCAGAGTGTTCCGCGGGCTTGCGGGGTGTGCCGGGGGCTGGCATTAGGGTGTGCCCAGGCACACCCAGCACACCCCGTGCGCACGCCTATGCTCAGCACCCTTTAGACGATCGAAGAGCTCGGAAATGAGAGGGATGGGATACACATTTCTTACGGTTATCCTATTTAACCCTCTATAGTCAATGCATGGGAGCAGGTCTCCTTCCTTCTTAGATACAAAAAAGAAACCTGCCCCTGCTGGTGAGGAAGAGCGTCTGATAAAAGCTCTGGCCAACTTCTCACGTATGTACTCCTCCATTATATGGTTTTCTTTTTGCCACATGCCCTTTGGGAGGCATGGTACCAGGGATGAGTTCTATCGCGCAGTCGTAGGGATGATGCGGTGGCAGTATCTCCGCGTTAGTCTTGGCAAACACCTCTTTGAGAGCCACGTTCAGACTGCTGACCAAGCTAACCATACCCAGACACTTTCCCCAACAATGTGGACCCCATGACTTCAAATCCCTTTGTACCCAATCAATCACTGGGTTACGTACACAAAGCCAGGGAAACCCAAGTACTATGGGACAAGTGGGAGATTTGCTAAACTGAAACGTAATGGTCTCACTGTGGAGGACACCTGTAGACATGAATACTGGTATTGTGTCATGAGGAATCAAAGCATTTCCGTCTATAGCTTCTTCCATAAGAGGAAACTCTCTCGCTCCACCAATGGTACTGAGTGAAGCAAAACCCGTAACATTCCCTGCTGCCCCAGGATCTACAAAACCCTCAGTCCTCAGGTTGAAGGTCTCCCACGACACGGACAATGGTAGTATCACTCTAGATTATTATTTTTTTTCAATCATAGCAACGGAGGTTGTGGTTACCGTCTCTGGTATCGCCCTTCTACGGTTCAAAACTCTGAACATTCACATCAGAGTTACTGTGGATCCAGACCTGGACCTTTCACCGATGGCAGGAAGGAAATCTTACAGGTCAACAACAATTGGTCAAAGAGTGAAACAGGTCAAGAGAGACAATAAAGCTGTCTGCTCATTATAGGATCCAGACATGGGATCTCACTGCAAGATGGAAAGGCACCCAACGAGTGAAGCTGTTACGCATGCACATGTACAGGTACCCAGAGGTCCTACTTCACCACACCACCCCATACAAAACATAGAGGTCCTACACCATCACCCCTTCCCCGCTTACAGAACCCAAAAATTCCTACACCACCAGCCCCCCCATACAGACCCCAGAGATCCTACACCACCAGCCCCCCCCATACAGACCCCAGAGATCCTACACCACCAGCCCCCCGTACAGACTCCAGAGATCCTACACCACCAGCCCCCCCCATACAGACCCCAGAGATCCTACACCACCAGCCCCCCGTACAGACCCCAGAGATACTACACCACACAGCCCCCATACAGACCCCAGAGATCCTACACCACCAGCCCCCCCATACAGACCCCAGAGATCCTACACCACCAGCCCCCCGTACAGACTCCAGAGATCCTACACCACCAGCCCCCCCCATACAGACCCCAGAGATCCTACACCACCAGCCCCCCGTACAGACCCCAGAGATCCTACACCACCAGCCCCCCATACAGACCCCAGAGATCACACCACCAGCCCCCCCGCCAGACCCCAGAGATCCTACACCACCAGCCCCCCGTACAGACCCCAGAGATCCTACACCACCAGCCCCCCGTACAGACCCCAGAGATCCTACACCACCAGCCCCCCCGTACAGACCCCAGAGATCCTACACCACCATCCCCCCGTACAGACCCCAGAGATCCTACACCACCAGCCCCCCGTACAGACCCCAGAGATCCTACACCACCAGCCCCCCCGCCCAGACCCCAGAGATCCTACACCACCAGCCCCCCCGTACAGACCCCAGAGATCCTACACCACCAGCCCCCCCGTACAGACCCCAGAGATCCTACACCACCAGCCCCCCGTACAGACCCCAGAGATCCTACACCCCATCCCCCCGTACAGACCCCAGAGATCCTACACCACCAGCCCCCCGTACAGACCCCAGAGATCCTACACCACCAGCCCCCGTACAGACCCCAGAGATCCTACACCACCAGCCCCCCGTACAGACCCCAGAGATCCTACACCACCAGCCCCCCCCGTACAGACCCGAGATCCTACACCACCAGCCCCCCGTACAGACCCCTGAGATCCTAACCACACCAGCCCCCCCATACAGACCCCAGAGATCCTACACCACCAGCCCCCCGTACAGACACCTGAGATCCTACACCACCAGCCCCCCCGTACAGACCCCTGAGATCCTACACCACCAGCCCCCCCGTACAGACCCCTGAGATCCTACACCACCCCCCCCATACAGACCCCAGAGATCCTACACCACCAGCCCCCCGTACAGACCCCTGAGATCCTACACCACCAGCCCCCCCCATATACAGACCCCAGAGATCCTACACCACACCAGCCCCCCCCGTACAGACCCCAAGAGATCCTACACCACCAGCCCCCCCGTACAGACCCCAGAGATCCTAACACCACCAGCCCCCCCGTTCAGCACACACAAGTCTTTTCTTTCTCTCCCCTCCCCCTCCTCTGGTCACAGTCTCTATCAGTTTATATATAGATCCTGGCTCGCTGTTTATACAGAGAGCTGGAAACGCTGATGCCATTGTTATAAAGAGAGGAGCTGCACATTATCGTGGGCTGTCGAGGAGACACGTATGAGGTGAGTCCAGGCCCTCGTTGGTGGTTCCATGTCCACAGCCAGGTGATGTCACAGTGAGTGATGATGTCACACGGTGGGTAGAGGAAGGAAGCTCACATAAGGTAATGGGGGAAGCAGTGCGAAGGGGGATGCTGGTTATTTAAAGCAGAGAGGAGGGAGAGACGGTCTCCATGGCAACGCAGGGTGACATCACCTTGACAGAGTGACAGCAAGGGGCGTGGGATGGGGGGAGCGGGGGAGGGAGAATTTGTAAAGAGCGGAGCGTGGGAAAGAGAGACAGGAAGAACAAGAAAGGAGAGTGAAACCTAGAAACCGGAGGAGAGAGGAAGCAACCAGGAGCGGGGACCAAGGAAGGAAAGCGGAAAACATGGCCGAAAAAGTGAGCAGACACTGATAAAGAGAGAGGAACCAGAGAGAAGAGCGAAGAGACACCCATAGAGAGAGAAGAACCAGAAAGAAGAGCGAAGAGACACCCATAGAGAGAGAAGAACCAGAAAGAAGAGCGAAGAGACACCCCATAGAGAGAAGAAAACAGAAAGAAGAGCGAAGAGACACCCATAGAGAGAGAAGAACCAGAAAGAAGAGCGAAGAGACACCCATAGAGAGAGAAGAACCAGAGAGAAGAGCGAAGAGACACCCATAGAGAGAGAAGAACCAGAAAGAAGAGCGAAGAGACACCCATAGAGAGAGAAGAACCAGAAAGAAGAGCGAAGAGACACCCATAGAGAGAGAAGAACCAGAGAGAAGAGCGAAGAGACACCCATAGAGAGAGAAGAACCAGAAAGAAGAGCGAAGAGACACCCATAGAGAGAGAGAAGAAACAGAAGAGCAAAGAGACACCCATAGAGAGAGAAGAACCAAAAGAAGAGCGAAGAGACACCCATAGAGAGAGAAGAACAGAAAGAAGAGCGAAGAGACACCCATTAGAGAGAGAAGAACCAGAAAGAAGAGCGAAGAGACACCCATAGAGAGAGAAGAACCAGAAAGAAGAGCAAAGAGACACCCATAGAGAGAGAAGAACCAGAAAGAAGAGCGAAGAGACACCCATAGAGAGAGAAGAACCAGAAAGAAGAGCGAAGAGACACCCATAGAGAGTGAAGAACCAGAAAGAAGAGCGAAGAGACACCCATAGAGAGAGAGAAGAACCAGAGAGAGGAGTGAAGAGACACCCATAGAGAGAGGAGTGAAGAGACACCCATAGAGAGAGAAGAACCAGAAATAAGAGCGAAGAGACACCCATAGAGAGAGAAGAACCAGAAAGAAGAGCGAAGAGACACCCATAGAGAGTGAAGAACCAGAAAGAAGAGCGAAGAGACACCCACAGAGAGAGAAGAACCAGAAAGAAGAGCGAAGAGACACCCATAGAGAGAGAAGAACCAGAAATAAGAGCGAAGAGACACCCATAGAGAGAGAAGAACCAGAGAGAGGAGTGAAGAGACACCCATAGAGAGAGGAGTGAAGAGACAACCACAGAGAGAGGAGTGAAGAGACACCCATAGAGAGAGAAGAACCAGAGAGTGGAGTGAAGAGACACCCACAGAGAGAGGAATGAAGAGACACCCATAGAGAGGAACCAGAGAGAAGAGTGAAGAGACACCCACAGAGAGAGGAGAGAGGAGACACCCATAGAGAGAGGAGACACCCATAGAGAGAGGAGTGAAGAGACACCCATAGAGAGAGAAGAACCAGAGAGAGGAGTGAAGAGACACCCACAGAGAGAGGAGTGAAGAGACACCCATAGAGAGAGAAGAGTGAAGAGACACCCATAGAGAGAGGAGACACCCATAGAGAGGAACCAGAGAGAGGAGTGAAGAGACACCCATAGAGAGAGAAGAACCAGAGAGAAGAGTGAAGAGACACCCATAGAGAGGAACCAGAGAGAAGAGTGAAGAGACACCCATAGAGAGAGGAGAGAGGAGACACCCATAGAGGAACCAGAGAGAGGAGTGAAGAGCCACCCATAGAGAGAGAAGAACCAGAGAGTGGAGTGAAGAGACACCCATAGAGAGAGGAGACACCCATAGAGAGAGGAGTGAGGAGACAACCATAGGAGAGAGGAGACACCCATAGAGAGAGGAGTGAGGAGACAACCATAGAGAGAGGAGTGAGGAGACAACCATAGGAGAGAGGAGACACCCAGAGAGGAGTGAGGAAACACCCATAGAGAGAAGAACCAGAGAGAAGAGTGAAGAGACACCCATAGAGAGAGGAGACACCCATAGAGAGAGGAGACACCATAGAGAGAGGAGACACCCATAGAGAGAGGAGTGAGGAGACAACCATAGAGAGAGGAGTGAGGAGACAACCATAGGAGAGAGGAGACACCCAGAGAGGATTGAGGAGACACCCATAGAGAGAGAAGAACCAGAGAGAAGAGTGAAGAGACACCCATAGAGAGAGGAGAACCAGAGAGAGGAGTGAAGAGATACCCATAGAGAGAGGAGACACCCATAGAGAGAGGAGACACCCATAGAGAGAGGAGTGAGGAGACAACCATAGAGAGAGGAGTGAGGAGACAACCATAGGAGAGAGGAGACACCTAGAGAGGAGTGAGGAGACACCCATGAGAGAGGAAGAACCAGAGAGAAGAGTGAAGAGCACCCATAGAGAGAGAAGAACCAGAGAGAAGAGTGAAGAGACACCATAGAGAGAGGAGACACCCATAGAGAGAGGAGACACCCATAGAGAGAGGAGTGAGGAGACAACCTATAGAGAGAGGAGTGAGGAGAAACATAGAGAGAGGAACACTAGAGAGGAGTGAGGAGACCACCCATAGAGACAGAAGAACCAGAGAGAGTAGAAGTAAGAGACCCCTATAAGAGGCAAGGAGACACCCATGAGAGAGAGAGAGATGGAGAACCATAGAGTTAGAGGAGTGAGGAGACAACCATAGAGAGAGGAGACAGCCCATAGAGAGAGGAGCGAGGAGACACCCATAAGAGAAAGGAGTGAGGAGAACCCATAGAGAGAGGAGACACCATAGAGAGATGGAGTGGGAGCACGCCTAAGAGTTACGCTCTGAGGTTTGACGGAAGCAATTGTCACGAATCCCCCTGAATACCAAGATAGTGGTCCCTTTACGTAGACCGCTCTCTACCCTTCCGATCCTTGAATGGTCGGCACAACTAGATAGATAATTAACCAGACAATAGACAAGCAAGGGTAAACACCAGACAGAGGTACAGAATAGAGTACTCGTTCTCCCTAGGACCTTAGTAATATCAGAGGTAGCCTGATGTGTGCTTAGGGTGCCACATAGACTGACCTCGGTACCAAAGTTAAGAGCAGAACCGTGAGAAGAGTAAATGCCAATACAAGGGTTATACACAGGGTGGTTCGTTCGCCAATGCCAGGGGTATACACAGAATGGTTCGTTTGCCAATGCCAGGGGTCATACACAGAATGGTTCGTTTGCCATGCCAGGGGTCATACACAGAATGGTTCGTTTGCCAATGCCAGGAGTCATACACAGAATGGTTCGTTTGCCAATGCCAGGAGTCATACACAGAATGGTTCGTTTGCCAATGCCAGGAGTCATACACAGAATGGTTCGTTTGCCAATGCCAGGAGTCATACACAGAATGGTCGTTCGTTAGCCAGATGCAAGGTCAGACACAGATATATTAGCCAAAAACACAAGAGCTCTGCGGGAAGTGAATACCACGTCAGGGCACCGGCGAACTAGTGAAGCCGGGTTTTAAACCCGGCGGGTCCGCGTCATAACGCCAGGCTCCGCCCCCCGGCGTCCCACGTGAGCGCACCCGGTGGCGTTATTATTCGGCGCCTGGCCAGCGAGCAGCGAGGAATCTGCTGCCAGGCGCCCCAGAACAGAGCCATCCGTGACAGAACCCCCTCTACGGGCGGCCACTGGACGACCCCCAGGGGCACGGGGGTGCGCCAAATAGAAGGCCTTCACCAACCGAGGGGCATGGACCTCTGCAGCCGGAATCCAAGAACGATCCTCTGGACCGTAACCCACCCAATCGACCAAGTACTGTAAGGACCCCCTAGACTTTCTGGCATCCAGAATGGCCTCAACCTCGTACTCCTCTGGCCTCCACAGAGACAGGAGGAGGTGGAGCACGGACCTTGGTGTACCGGTTACACAACAACGGTTTCAAAAGGCTTACGTGGAACACATTGTGTATCCTGATATGGGGGGGTAACGCCAAAGCATAGGAGACAGGGTTGAGTCGCCGCAGAATCTTATAGGGGCCGATATATCTAGGTGCCAACTTCATGGAAGGCACTAAGAGCTTGATATTCCGTGAAGAAAGCCAAACCCTGTCCCCAACTTGATACACGGGTGCCTGCCTCCTGTGTCTGTCGGCCTTGGTTTTCTGGATGGCACTACTCTCTTCCAGTGCCCGTTTGACTCTCTCCCAAGTCTCTTTCAATGATGCCAAATGCTCATCCAAAGCAGGAATCGTGGTATCAGGAAACGTAGCGGGGAGCACGGGAGGATCAAAACCATAAACAGTGAAGAAAGGGGAATGTCCTGTGGATTCACTTACTGCACTGTTCAAAGCATACTCTGCCCAAGGTAACAGGTCTGACCAGTTATTTTGTTGTTCTGATATAAAGCACCTGAGATATTTCTCTATATTTTGGTTGGCTCGTTCTGCTGCTCCGTTGGTCTGGGGGTGATAGGCCGAAGAGAAGGATAAGTCTATCCCCACATTCTTACAAAACCCTTTCCAGAATCTGGAGACGAATTGTGTCCCCCTATCAGAGACAATCTCCAGAGGAACACCGTGTATGCGAACCACGTTGGAAATGAATATGGGCACCAGTTCGGCTGCCGAAGGTAGTTTCCGAAGAGGCACATAGTGACCCATCTTGGAGAATCGATCTATGACCGTAAGTATAACTGTATTCCCTCTTGACTCAGGTAAATCTACTATAAAATCCATGGCTACATGCGACCATGGGTTCGTCGGATCGGCAAAGGCTGGAGTAAACCAATGGGTGCTGTTTTGGGACTTTTATGTCTTGTGCACACCTCGCACACAGCTATGTAATCTTTAACGTCTCGGCGCAACGTGGGCCACCAGAGGAGTTTACTGATACTAGCCACTGTTTTGGTGATACCCATATGCCCAGAGGTTTTATTGTCATGATAAACGTTAAGTACTTCCTCTCTTTCGTTCTCAGGTACAAAGAGTTTCGCGGGAGGTTTCCCCCAGGAGCTGCACCCTGGACGGTCTGCAACCTTTTCACTAGAGGAGACGAGACACTAATTGTGGTAGAGGCTATAATCCTTTCCTGGGGTACAATGGGATGCTGATCTTGGATATTATGTTCATAAGATTCATACTGTCTCGATAAGGCGTCTGCTTTAATGTTTCTGGACCCAGGTCTATAGGTAAGCACGAAATAAAACTTGAAAGAAACAATGACCATCTCGCTTGTCTGGAATTTAAACGTTTAGCATCTCCAATGTACGTGAGATTCTTATGATCGGTTATGATAACGATGGGGTCCCTAGACCCTCCAATAAGTATCTCCATTCTGCCAAGGCCGAGATGACTGCTAACAACTCTCTATTTCCAATGTCATAGTTCTTCTCTGCCGGGGAAATTTCCGAGAATAGAAGCCGCATGGATGCAAGGGTTTGTCGGGTGCCTCCCTTTGGGACAAGACTGCACCAAGACCTAGTTCGGAGGCGTCAACTTCTACTTGGAAAGGCAGAGCCGGATCTGGATGTCGGAGAACAGGGGCAGTAGTGAATGCTTGTTTAAGTGCCTCAAAGGCTTGAGTGGCTTGAGGTGTCCATTTCTGATTTCCCACCCTTTTCTTTGTCAAAGCCGTGAGGGGAGCTACCAAGGCTGAAAAGTCTTTAATGAATCTCCGATAGTAGTTAGTAAACCCCAGAAACCTCTGGATGGCTTTAAGCCCTTGGGGTAGAGGCCAGTCAAGAATTGCTGAGAGTTTTTTAGGGTCCATTTGAAAACCCTCAGGGGTTATTATATAACCAAGGAAATGCACTGTTACTATGTCGAATAGACATTTTTCTAGTTTACAATACAATCCAGCCTTCAATAGTTTTTTCAATACTTGTTTCACGTGGGCGTGATGAGTGTCCACATCAGGAGAGTATATCAGGATGTCATCCAGATATACTATGACGAATTCTTGCAGAAAATCCCTTAGGGTGTCATTTATGAGGTCCTGAAAAACGGCTGGCGCATTACATAATCCAAAGGGCATCACCAGGTATTCATAATGCCCGCTACGTGTATTAAAAGCCGTTTTCCATTCATCTCCCTTTTTAACCCTAACCAGGTTGTAAGCTCCGCGTAAATCGAGCTTCGTATATATACGGGCCCCTTTTAATCGGTCGAACAATTCTGTTATGAGAGGTATGGGATATGCATTTCTTATAGTTATCCTATTCAAACCTCTATATCGATGCAAGGTCGCAGATCTCCCTCTTTTTTGGAGACAAAAAAGAAACCTGCTCCTGCTGGAGAGGAGGACCGTCTAATGAATCCTCGCTCTAGATTCTCCCTTATGTATTCCTCCATAATGTCGTTTTCTTTTTGTGACAAAGGGTATACATGTCCCCTAGGAGGCATCGTACCGGGGAGTAAATCAATAGCACAGTCATATGGACGATGTGGTGGTAGGACCTCAGTCCTGGCTTTAGAGAACACCTCCTTTAATGCCAGATAACATTCAGGGACCTCTGTGGATAAAGGAGGGGCTGTGGCAATATTGAGGCTACCAATCACATTGACCCTGCCTAGGCAATTAGACTGACAATTAGGACCCCAACATTTTATGTCTCTCTGGACCCAATCAATAACCGGGTTGTGCTCTGTTAACCATGGAAACCCAAGAACGACAGGACATGAGGGAGATTCAATAATTTGAAATCTTATCGTTTCATGGTGTAAAACTCCTGTTTTCATACATACATCGACAGTGTCGTGAGTGATATGTGGACATGACAGGGGTTTACCATCTATGGCCTCCACCATTAGAGGTTTTTCCTTGAGAACCAGAGGTAAGAGGTTTTTGGCAGCAAAATATTTATCCATGAAATTACCTGAGGCCCCAGAGTCTAAGAACGCCTCAGTCTTGAGGTGAACCCCCTCCCAGGTTAGGGAGATCGGTAAAGAATCCTGGATTTTTTTTTTCACTATCCACAAAGGAGGCATAAAGAGAACCGATAACCTGGGTATTGGCTGTTCTTTGACCCGATTTGCCACTCTCCCCCTGTTAACCCTGGGTCTCTGAGGACATTGAAGGCGGAAATGATCAGCCCCTGCACAATAGAAGCAGAGCCCCTTTTCTCTTCTGTGAGCTCTTTCAGCCTCCGAAATACCCGTTTTTCCTATTTGCATAGGTTCAACGACTGGCATATCTGTTTTTGCGTTCTCCGGGTTACCTGACGTACTGGTGTGTCTGGGTAATAAGGGTAAAGGAGGCAAGACCCTTCTGGGTCTGTCTCTGGGGTGTCTCCTTTCCCTAATTTGATCGTCCATGGCTATGCAAAAGTCAATCAAATGGTCCAGATTTTCTGGTAATTTTAAGGGAGCCAGCTCAAACATAAAAGCCTCGTTCAGGCCTTCGGTAAAGGCTAAGGTTAAAACGTCGTTCGGCCAAAGCACCTCTGACGTCAAAGTCTTAAACTCTATGGCATAGTCGGAGACCCTCCTATTACCTTGTTTAATGTGAAACAAGGACCTACCGCATTGGTAGCCCTTCTAGAGGGATCAAAGGTACGTTTTAACTCAGAGGTAAAACCATAGTCATAGATGATGGGTTTCTTATTTTCCCACAACGGCGTAGCCCATAATAAAGCTTTTTCTGTTAAATGATTAATCAGATAGCCTACTTTGGCTTTATCAGATATACAAGACCCTGGGTTGTTCTCAAACAAGATCTCGAGTTGGGTCAGAAAACCCGGCATAAGCTTGGTGTACCATCATAGCGTAAGGGTGCCTTCATACTAAGCCTATGTCTCTCAGGAGAGACCGAACTGACTCTAGGCAATACTGGGTCTGGAGGGTTTGTGGTACCAGTATTGGACCGATTTAACAGGGTTTGTAGAGCGAGAGAAATCTGGTCATCCTATCTATGGTCCTGCTCCTCTTGTCTGGCTGCGATACGTGCCAACTGGTTAGAGAGGTCTGCGGGATCCATTGGCCCTGACGTAATGTCACGAATCCCCCTGAATACCAAGATAGTGGTCCCTTTACGTAGACCGCTCTCTACCCTTCCGATCCTTGAATGGTCGGCACAACTAGATAGATATTAACCAGACAATAGACAAGCAAGGGTAAATACCAGACAGAGGTACTGTCACGAATCCCCCTGAATACCAAGATAGTGGTCCCTTTACGTAGACCGCTCTCTCTCCTTTCGATCCTTGAATGGTCACACACTAGATAGATAATTAACCAGACAATAGACAAGCAAGGGTAACACCAGACAGAGGTAGAATAGAGTACTCGTTCTCCCTAGGACCTTAGTAATATCAGAGGTACCTGATGTGTGCTTAGGGTGCCAACAGACTGACCTCGGTACAAAGTTAAGAGCAGAACGTGAGAAGAGTAAATGCCAATACCAGGGTTATACACAGGGTGGTTCGTTCGCCAATGCCAGGGGTCATACACAGAATGGTTCGTTTGCCAATGCCAGGAGTCATACACAGAATGGTTCGTTTGCCAATGCCAGGAGTCATACACAGAATGGTTCGTTTGCCAATGCCAGGAGTCATACACAGAATGGTTCGTTTGCCAATGCCAGGAGTCATACACAGAATGGTTCGTTTGCCAATGCCAGGAGTCATACACAGAATCGTTCGTTAGCCAGAAGCAAGGTCAGACACAGATATATTAGCCAAAAACACAAGAGCTCTGCGGGAAGTGAATACCACGTCAGGGCACCGGCGAACTAGTGAAGCCGGGTTTTAAACCCGGCGGGTCCGCGTCATAACGCCAGGCTCCGCCCCCCGGCGTCCCACGTGAGCGCACCCGGTGGCGTTATTATTCGGCGCCTGGCCAGCGAGCAGCGAGGAACCTGCTGCCAGGCGCCCCAGAACAGAGCCATCCGTGACAGCAATGCACTGAGCAGGTGTGTGAGTTATGGTGGTTTGTTCGGACACTCTGGAATCATCACCCGGTCCAGGAATGAGCTTCATAGAGACAACAACCCACAAACGAGACGTAAAACTCTGAATAATCTGCATTTACATTAAATTAAAGATTAACTGCTCTTTCCAAGGGAGGAAAACAACGCCAAGAGGACTACACACCGCACCATACCTCCTGCCAGCTGCAGGGAGTCCCATCACTTACACAGTTACATGGTGCCTGCTGCAGCCACGCACACCCTTTCGTTCGAGAGAAAGACTAATTAGGAATGAAGGAGGTTTAAGGATTATCCCTGTATTGCACAAGAGTGAAAGGGGAGAGTTTCCTTTGTTCTATGGGATCAGGCTTTGTTTTATGAGCTGAAGCATGGCTCTTTGTGATTCGGTACAATGAGAAGATAAACAATGGGGAAGGAGGAGGAAGGGAGGATACAAGAGGCTGGGCGCGGGACATTTTGGTATTGCAATAATTTTTCTTTTACTCCCACCCAACCCACCCTGTTTTGTTTTCTCTTTCAGAGATGCTGGTTCTCTACAACGTCGGAAAGGTCACGCAGCAGAAGCACCATGGATAGGGGCAATGGAGTGGTGATTCCACCACTCATGCAAGACCGCCGTGGTTTCCCATATGGAAATATGCCATGTCGCATGAACCCGGTTCATGGTTTATACGGCCATGTCTGGGGGATTGTCTAAATATGGACATGGTTAGTCTACCTATTCCATCGAATTATACACCATGTTACATGAAGCCAGCCTGTGGTTTTTGAACGGCCAGGGTTGGGGGATTGTTCTTTGATTAAAAGCATGGTTTAGAGCAATTATTATCGATCAGATAGTATCCCACGAGGCTTGAAGCCAGTTGGTATTTTTTTACGGCCACAACTGGGTGGATTGCGCTTAAATTGGGTACTTTACCATGTGGCAGGAAGCCAGCTGGTGGTTTGAACGGCCACAGCTGGGGGATTGCGCATAAAATGGACATGGTTTAGGTTAGGGAGGAGCGGTGAAATAGGCGGCCTGGCACGTGGAGGGCGATAGTGGGGGGAGGATCTGCAGGGTACGGGGTGAGTTGTGGTTTCATACGGCCAGGCTCAGGTGCCTTCCTGGTTTGCAGATCCTCTCGGCCTGCTATCTGCCATAAAAATACACTGTGAGCAGACGTGTGGTCATCCTGCTTAGCCACGTGGGGCGCTATTTCTGGGCAATGCTTGTGGTGGCATTGCAGTTGCCAGTGTTATCTGGTGTAGCGATTTGGCATACGAGGATCGATAATAATAATTCTGCCTTAGAGGCAAAGAATTTGGCCTTAAGTAATAAAAGACGTGACCTTTTCAAAATGCCAATACTTTGTTGTGTTTTCTTTTACGGGAAAGGGAGGGGGGGTCGGGGGCGGGTAGGGTGGGCCTGGGGGGGTTAGTAGGTTTAAGAAGGTAACTTACATGGGAAAAAGTGTAAGAAGACGATAAGGGTATAATTCTTAATGGCCGTGATAGAAAGGTGTCAGCACACACGTATCACGCACCACCTAGCCAGAGATTGCTGCACACCACGCATACCCCTTCATGGCCGTGATAGAAAGGTGTCAGCACACACGTAACACGCACCACCTAGCCAGAGATTGCTGCACACCACGCATACCCCTTCATGGCCGTGATAGAAAGGTGTCAGCACACACGTAACACGCACCACCTAGCCAGAGATTGCTGTAGACCATGTTTAGCATTTGGTGCTCCCTGGTGACAGTGGCCTCTTTCAGCAGATAAAGCCCCCGGCCACTCGGCAAACTCTGTTTAGGAAGTGTTTGAGGAACATGAGAGATGAGAGGCGTCGCCTCGGCCTCCAGATCCCCCAGATCTCAATCTGATCGAGCGTCTGTGGGATGTGCTGGATCCATGGAGGCCGCACCTTGCAACATGCAGGACCACAATGATCTGCTGCTAATGTCTGGGTGTCAGATCCCACAGGACACGTTGAGAGGTCTGGAGTAGTCCATGTCTCCCCGGATCAGCATGAGGAGGACCTCCACGGTATTAGACAGGGGGTTTAATGTCCCGTATGATCAGTGAACACGGCCCATGCAAGAAAAACGTTCAACACAAAATGTCATGTACTCGCGGTCATTATTGCCGGAAAACAACTGGGAGATGCGAGTAGAACCAGGAACCAGAAGCTGATACCATGGAAGAGAGTGGACCCGCACTGAGGTCAGAGTATTGTGTGTCGCCACTAGTCATAACAGCAGCAGGTCCTCTGAAAACCAGGAGTACAAACCCCACAGAGCCGCACCTCTAAATGCATCTCCAGGTGCAAGTACCCCAAATCTTCAGTGACTGCCATCACAACCCTCTAGAATGTAAGCTCCTGTGAGCCAGGCCCTCTGCTCCTCTAGATTGTAAACTGCTGTGAGCCGGACCCTCTGCTCCTCTAGATTGTAAGCTCCTGTGAGCCGGGCCCTCTGCTCCTCTAGATTGTAAACTCCTGTGAGCCGGGCCTCTGCTCCTCTAGATTGTAAGCTCCTGTGAGCCGGACCCTCTGCTCCTCTAAATTTGTAAACTCCTGTGAGCCGGACCCTCTGCTCCTCTAGATTGTAAACTCCTGTGAGCCGGGCCCTCTGCTCCTCTAGATTGTAAACTCCTGTGAGCCGGGCCCTCTGCTCCTCTAGATTGTAAGCTCCTGTGAGCCGGACCCTCTGATCCTCTAAATTGTAAGCTCCTGTGAGCCGGACCTTCTGATCCTCTAGATTGTAAACTCCTGTGAACCAGGCCCTCTGCTCCTCTAGATTGTAAACTCCGGTGAGCCGGGCAATCTGCTCCTCTAGATTGTAAACTCCTGTGAGCCGGGCCCTCTGCTCCTCTAGATTGTAAGCTCCTGTGAGCCGGACCCTCTGCTCCTCTAGATTGTAAACTCCTGTGAGCCGGGCCCTCTGCTCCTCTAGATTGTAAGCTCCTGTGAGCCGGACCCTCTGCTCCTCTAGATTGTGACAGGCTCTTGTGACATTCACAAGTAACAGTCTTAAGTGGACGCTTAGAGTTGATTCCTGGAGTTGTGGGACTGGAGGAAGGAACTGCAAGGCCCAATTTTACTCTGGGTAAACGCAAGTCTATTTCATGCTTTCTCTCACGCTTCTCCTCTTTACTTCTACCTTTCTCCTTAAATGGAACTCCTGCCCCTCTACCACCGACCCCTACACTATCTGCATCTCTCCCTCCCTCCTCTCGTCCCACATGATGGCCTCACATGAGCTCCTTTGTTTCCTCAGAACATGGTCTCCCTCTAACTCTCGTGCTGCCAATCACTCCCACGCCCACAAATCCCATTCCCACCTTCTCTTTCTCACCCTCCTGCTGTTACTCTATTCAGTGACATATCCCCTAACCCTGGCCCCACAACACATCCAATACTTCCCTCTCATCCTATCTCCATCGCACATAAATCACCTCCCTGCAAGCCCAGCAACCTCATTCCCATCATCCCTCAGCGCCTGTCCTCTTTCTCCTGCGCCCTCTGGAACGCTCGCTCTGTGTGCAACAAACTCACAGCCGTCCATGACCTCTTCCTTTCAAACTCCTTCAACCTCCTAGCTTTAACTGAAACCTGGCTAACTCCCTCTGACACGGCCTCCGTTGCTGCTCTCTCACATGGCGGTCTACACTTGAGCCATACCCCCAGACCGGTGAGAGAAATGGTGGCGGGGTCGGCTCCTGCTCTCTCCCACCTGCACCTACCAGCATCTCCCTCCACCCCCATCCCTCTCCTTCTCCTCCTTCGAGACACACTGCATCCGCCTGTTCTCTCCTCTGGCTCTCAGGGTGGCAGTCATCTACCGCCCACCGGGACCAACCTCCCAGTTCTTTGACCACTTTGCTACCTGGCTTTCTCACTTCCTGTCTTCTAATCTTCCATGCCTAATTCTCGGGGACTTCAACATTCCCATTGACGATCCTCCGCTCCTGCTGCCTCCAAACTTCTTTCACTCACGTCCTCCCTTGGACTCACACAATCCTCCCTCCTCCTACCCACCGCGATGGTCACGTTATTGACCTGGTCTTTTCCAACCTCTGCTCCATTTCTGAGTTCAAATGTCGCCCTTTCCCCATCTCTGACCACCACCTTCTCTCTTTCAACCTATCTGGACTTCCTAAACACCCTGCTCCCCCACCCCGCACACACACTCGCAGAAATCTACATGCTGTGGACCCCCATCAATTCTCCAACCTACTTCACCACCTCCCTCATACCTCATCCTTCACCTGCCCTGATGCTGCCACTAATCACTACAACACTACGCTTATCTCTGCTCTAGACACTCTTGCTCCTCTTCGACTCTGTAAGGCCCCACGCCGCCAGCTTCAGCCCTGGCACACCCTCCAGACTCGCTACCTGCAAAGATGCTCCCGCACTGCAGAGCGTGCCTGGAGGAAATCCCGCTCTGAAGCTGATTTTGTTCACTTCAAGTTTATTCTCCGTCATACACCTCTGCCCTCCACTTGGCCAAACAATCCTTCTTCTCATCTCTTATATCTACGCTGTCCTCCAACCCTAAACGGCTCTGGTCCACCTTCAACACCCTCCTCTACCCACCTGCACCTCCCCCCTCAGCTGCCTTCAGCGCTCAAGACCTGGCAGACTACTTCCTCAGTAAAACTTTAACTATCAGAAGCAACATCCCAACACAAGATAGTTATCTGCCACCTCCACTCCCACAGGTCCCCTCTGCCACCCTCTGCCGCTTCCTCCCAGCCACTGAGGAGGAAGTCAATTCCTTATTGTCCTCCTCACATCTCACCACGTGCCCGCTCGACCCCATTCCCTCACATCTAATTCCTCCCCTCTCCTCCTCCCTCACCCCTGCTCTCACACACATCTTCAACCTATCTCTCTCCACTGGCTCCTTTCCATCCGCCTTCAAACACGCGCTAGTTACCCCTTTACTAAAGAAACCATCCCTAGATCCCAACTCTCCATCCAACTACCGCCCTGTATCCCTGCTTCCCTTCACATCAAAGCTCTTAGAAAAACTAGTCTTCAACCGCCTCTCCCTCTTCCTGTCCTCCAATTCCCTACTTGACCCCCTGCAATCTGGCTTCCGTCCGCTACACTCAACTGAAACTGCCCTCACCAAAGTCACCAACGACCTCCTAACTGCTAAAAAACACGGCCACTATTCTATTCTCATCCTGCTTGACCTCTCGGCTGCTTTTGACACTGTTGACCACCCCCTCCTTCTACAGACCCTCAACTCTCTGGGTCTCGGTGACACTGCACTTGCTTGGGTTGACTCCTATTTATCCAACAGGTCCTTCTGTGTGTCCTTTGCTGGTAACTCCTCCTCTTCATTGCCTCTATCTGTTGGTGTACCTCAAGGCTCTGTCCTTGGTCCTCTGCTCTTTTCCATCTACACCTCCTCCCTGGGCAAAATCATCAACAGCTTTGGCTTTAATTACCACCTCTACGCTGATGACACTCAGATCTACCTCTCTACCCCTGATCTCTCTCCCCCTGTCCTTTCAAAAGTCAGTGACTGTTTATCTGGCATCTCCTCCTGGATGGCCTCCCACCACCTAAAGATCAACATGTCAAAGACTGAGCTCCTACTTATTCCTCCCTCTAATGCCTCCCCACCTCCTGACTTCTCTATCACGGTGGAGGGTATCACCATCTCCCCATCAAACCAAGTTCGCTGTCTTGGAGTTACACTTGACTCTGCTCTTTCCTTCATCCCCCACATCAAGTCTCTTTCCTCCTCCTGCCGATACCAACTGCGTAATATTTCCAGAATTCGGCCATTTCTTACCGCTGTCACCACAAAACAACTCATACACGCCCTGGTAATCTCCCGACTCGACTATTGCAATAATCTCTTATCTGGCCTCCCTCTGTCCCGCCTCTCCCCCTACAATCCATCCTGAACGCCTCCGCCAGGCTAATTCACCTCACCCGCCGCTCTGTCTCTGCCGCTCCCCTCTGCGAGTCCCTTCACTGGCTCCCCATCCACTGCAGAATTAAGTTCAAAATCCTTATCCTTACCTACAAAACCCTCACTAACTCAGCGCCCCACTACCTGTCCTCACTAATCACCAAATACACCCCAGCCCGCTCCCTAAGGTCAAACAGTGACCTGCGCCTAGCTTCTCCCCGCATCACCTCTTCCCATGATAGACTGCAGGATTTCTCACGCGCAGCCCCCACTCTCTGGAACGCTCTCCCTCGTGCTGTCAGACTTTCCCCTAACTTCTCTTCCTTCAAACGCTCCCTGAAAACATTCCTATTTAGGGAAGCCTACCACCCAACTCACTGACGCAACCATCAATCACTCTCACCTTACAGTCCTCTCCTCCTGTTTCCAACCCCAACCCTCCTAGATTGTGAGTTCCTACGGGAATAGGGCCCTCATCTCCTCCTGTACTGTTTGTCAAATGTTGTTCAATGTATTGTAACCCTGTCTGTACTGTGCTTATTGTACAGCGCTGCGGAATATGCTGGCGCTTTATAAATAAAAAAATAATAATAATAATAATAATAATAATTGTAAGCTCCTGTGAGCCGGACCCTTGCTCCTCTAGATTGTAAGCTCCTGTGAGCCGGACCCTCTGCTCCTCTAGATTGTAAACTCCTGTGAGCCGGACCCTCTGCTCCTCTAGATTGTAAGCTCCTGTGAGCCGGACCTCTGCTCCTCTAGATTGTAAGCTCCTGTGAGCCGGACCCTCTGCTCCTCTAGATTGTAAGCTCCTGTGAGCCGGACCCTCTGCTCCTCTAGATTGTAAATCCTGTGAGCCGGACCCTCTGCTCCTCTAGATTGTAAGCTCCTGTGAGCCGGACCCTCTGCTCCTCTAGATTGTAAGCTCCTGTGAGCCAGGCCCTCTGCTCCTCTAGATTGTAAGCTCCTGTGAGCCGGACCCTCTGCTCCTTTAGATTGTAAGCTCCTGTGAGCCGGACCCTCTGCTCCTCTAGATTGTAAGCTCCTGTGAGCCGGACCCTCTGCTCCTCTAGATTGTAAGCTCCTGTGAGCCGGACCCTCTGCTCCTCTAGATTGTAAACTCCTGTGAGCCGGACCCTCTGCTCCTCTAGATTGTAAGCTCCTGTGAGCCGGGTCCTCTGCTCCTCTAGATTGTAAGCTCCTGTGAGCCGGACCCTCTGCTCCTCTAGATTGTAAACTCCTGTGAGCCGGACCCTCTGCTCCTCTAGATTGTAAACTCCTGTGAGCCGGACCCTCTGCTTCTCTAGATTGTAAGCTCCTGTGAGCCGGACCCTCTGCTCCTCTAGATTGTAAGCTCCTATGAGCCAAGCCCTCTGCTCCTCTAGATTATAAACTCCTGTGCGCCGGACCCTCTGCTCCTCTAGATTGTAAACTCCTGTGAGCCGGACCCTCTGCTCCTCTAGATTGTAAACTCCTGTGAGCCAGGCCCTCTGCTCCTCTAGATTGTAAACTCCTGTGAGCCGGACCCTCTGCTCCTCTAGATTGTAAACTCCTGTGAGCCGGACCCTCTGCTCCTCTAGATTGTAAACTCCTGTGAGCCGGACCCTCTGCTCCTCTAGATTGTAAACTCCTGTGAGCCGGACCCTCTGCTCCTCTAGATTGTAAACTCCTGTGAGCCGGACCCTCTGCTCCTCTAGATTGTAAACTCCTGTGAGCCGGGCCCTCTGCTCCTCTAGATTGTAAGCTCCTGTGAGCTCGGCCCTCTGCTCCTCTAGATTGTAAGCTCCTGTGAGCCGGACCCTCTGCTCCTCTAGATTGTAAACTCCTGTGAGCCGGGCCCTCTGCTCCTCTAGATTGTAAGCTCCTGTGAGCCGGGCCCTCTGCTCCTCTAGATTGTAAGATCCTGTGAGCCGGACCCTCTGCTCCTCTAGATTGTAAGCTCCTGTGAGCCGGACCCTCTGCTCCTCTAGATTGTAAACTCCTGTGAGCCGGGCCCTCTGCTCCTCTAGATTGTAAGCTCCTGTGAGCCGGCCCTCTGCTCCTCTAGATTGTAAGATCCTGTGAGCCGGACCCTCTGCTCCTCTAGATTGTAAGCTCCTGTGAGCCGGCCCTCTGCTCCTCTAGATTGTAAGCTCCTGTGAGCCGGGCCCTCTGCTCCTCTAGATTGTAAGCTCCTGTGAGCCGGCCCTCTGCTCCTCTAGATTGTAAACTCCTGTGAGCCGGACCCTCTGCTCCTCTAGATTGTAAGCTCCTGTGAGCCGGACCCTCTGCTCCTCTAGATTGTAAGCTCCTGTGAGCCGGACCCTCTGCTCCTCTAGATTGTAAACTCCTGTGAGCCGACCCTCTGCTTCTCTAGATTGTAAACTCCTGTGAGCGGACCCTCTGCTCCTCTAGATTGTAAGCTCCTGTGAGCCGGACCCTCTGCTCCTCTAGATTGTAAACTCCTGTGAGCCGGACCCTCTGCTCCTCTAGATTGTAAACTCCTGTGAGCCGGACCCTCTGCTCCTCTAGATTGTAAACTCCTGTGAGCCGGACCCTCTGCTCCTCTAGATTGTAAACTCCTGTGAGCCGGACCTCTGCTCCTCTAGATTGTAAACTCCTGTGAGCCGGGCCCTCTGCTCCTCTAGATTGTAAGCTCCTGTGAGCGGGCCCTCGCTCCTCTAGATTGTAAACTCCTGTGAGCCGGACCCTCTGCTCCTCTAGATTGTAAACTCCTGTGAGCCGGACCCTCTGCTCCTCTAGATTGTAAACTCCTGTGAGCCGGACCCTCTGCTCCTCTAGATTGTAAGCTCCTGTGAGCCGGGCCCTCCGCTCCTCTAGATTGTAAAGCCTGTGAGCCGGACCCTCTGCTCCTCTAGATTGTAAGCTCCTGTGAGCCGGCCCTCTGCTCCTCTAGATTGTAAACTCCTGTGCCGGACCCTCTGCTCCTCTAGATTGTAAACTCCTGTGAGCCGGACCCTCTGCTCCTCTAGATTGTAAACTCCTGTGAGCCGGACCCTCTGCTCCACTAGATTGTAACTCCTGTGAGCCGGACCCTCTGCTCCTCTAGATTGTAACTCCTGTGAGCCGGGCCCTCTGCTCCTCTAGATTGTAAGCTCCTGTGAGCCGGACCTCTGCTCCTCTAGATTGTAAGCTCCTGTGAGCCGGGCCCTCTGCTCCTCTAGATTGTAAACTCCTGTGAGCCGGGCCCTCTGCTCCTCTAGATTGTAAACTCCTGTGAGCCGGACCCTCTGCTCCTCTAGATTGTAAGCTCCTGTGAGCCGGACCCTCTGCTCCTCTAAATTGTAAACTCCTGTGAGCCGGACCCTCTGCTCCTCTAGATTGTAAGCTCCTGTGAGCCGGGCCCTCTGCTCCTCTAGATTGTAAACTCCTGTGAGCCGGGCCCTCTGCTCCTCTAGATTGTAAGCTCCTGTGAGCCGGACCCTCTGCTCCTCTAGATTGTAAACTCCTGTGAGCCGGCCCTCTGCTCCTCTAGATTGTAAGCTCCTGTGAGCCGGGTCCTCTGCTCCTCTAGATTGTAAACTCCTGTGAGCTGGACCCTCTGCTCCTCTAGATTGTAAGCTCCTGTGAGCCGACCCTCTGCTCCTCTAGATTGTAAGCTCCTGTGAGCGGGCCCTCTGCTCCTCTAGATTGTAAGCTCCTGTGAGACGGCCCTCTGCTCCTCTAGATTGTAAACTCCGTGATTTGGGCCCTCTGCTCCTCTAGATTGTAAGCTCCTGTGAGCCGGACCCTCTGCTCCTCTAGATTGTAAGCTCCTGTGAGCCGGGCCCTCTGCTCCTCTAGATTGTAAGCTCCTGTGAGCCGGCCCTCTGCTCCTCTAGATTGTAAGCTCCTGTGAGCCGGACCCTCTGCTCCTCTAGATTGTAAGCTCCTGTGAGCCGGACCCTCTGCTCCTCTAGATTGTAAGCTCCTGTGAGCCGGGTCCTCTGCTCCTCTAGATTGTAAACTCCTGTGAGCCGGACCCTCTGCTCCTCTAGATTGTAAACTCCTGTGAGCCGGACCCTCTGCTCCACTAGATTGTAAACTCCTGTGAGCCGGACCCTCTGCTCCTCTAGATTGTAAGCTCCTGTGAGCCGGACCCTCTGCTCCTCTAGATTGTAAGCTCCTGTGAGCCGGACCCTCTGCTCCTCTAGATTGTAAGCTCCTGTGAGCCGGGTCCTCTGCTCCTCTAGATTGTAAACTCCTGTGAGCCGGACCCTCTGCTCCTCTAGATTGTAAGCTCCTGTGAGCCGGACCCTCTGCTCCTCTAGATTGTAAGCTCCTGTGAGCCGGGCCCTCTGCTCCTCTAGATTGTAAACTCCTGTGAGCCGGACCCTCTGCTCCTCTAGATTGTAAGCTCCTGTGAGCCGGACCCTCTGCTCCTCTAGATTGTAAGCTCCTGTGAGCCGGACCTCTGCTCCTCTTGATGTAAGCTCCTGTGAGCCGGGCCCTCTGCTCCTCTAGATTGTAAGCTCCTGTGAGACGGGCCCTCTGCTCCTCTAGATTGTAAGCTCCTGTGAGCCGGGCCCTCTGCTCCTCTAGATTGTAAGCTCCTGTGAGCCGGGCCCTCTGCTCCTCTAGATTGTAAGCTCCTGTGAGCCGGACCCTCTGCTCCTCTAGATTGTAAGCTCCTGTGAGCCGGACCCTCTGCTCCTCTAGATTGTAAGCTCCTGTGAGCCGGGCCCTCTGCTCCTCTAGATTGTAAGCTCCTGTGAGACGGGCCCTCTGCTCCTCTAGATTGTAAACTCCTGTGAGACGGCCCTCTGCTCCTCTAGATTGTAAACTCCTGTGAGCTGGACCCTCTGCTCCTCTAGATTGTAAACTCCTGTGAGCCGGACCTCTGCTCCTCTAGATTGTAAACTCCTGTGAGCCGGACCCTCTGCTCCTCTAGATTGTAAACTCCTGTGAGCCGGACCCTCTGCTCCTCTAGATTGTAAACTCCTGTGAGCCGGACCCTCTGCTCCTCTAGATTGTAAGCTCCTGTGAGCCGGACCCTCTGCTCCTCTAGATTGTAAGCTCCTGTGAGCCGGACCCTCTGCTCCTCTAGATTGTAAGCTCCTGTGAGCCGGACCCTCTGCTCCTCTAGATTGTAAACTCCTGTGAGCCGGGCCCTCTGCTCCTCTAGATTGTAAGCTCCTGTGAGCCGGGCCCTCTGCTCCTCTAGATTGTAAACTCCTGTGAGCCGGACCCTCTGCTGCGCTAGATTGTAAGCTCCTGTGAGCCGGACCCTCTGCTCCTCTAGATTGTAAGCTCCTGTGAGCCGGGTCCTCTGCTCCTCTAGAATGTAAGCTCCTGTGAGCCGGACCCTCTGCTCCTCTAGATTGTAAGCTCCTGTAAGCCGGGTCCTCTGCTCCTCTAGATTGTAAACTCCTGTGAGCTGGACCCTCTGCTCCTCTAGATTGTAAGCTCCTGTGAGCTGGACCCTCTGCTCCTCTAGATTGTAAACTCCTGTGTGCCGGACCCTCTGCTCCTCTAGATTGTAAACTCTTGTGAGCCGGACCCTCTGCTCCTCTAGATTGTAAACTCTTGTGAGCCAGACCCTCTGCTCCTCTAGATTGTAAACTCCTGTGAGCCGGACCCTCTGCTCCTCTAGATTGTAAGCTCCTGTGAGCCGGGCCCTCTGCTCCTCTAGATTGTAAGCTCCTGTGAGCCGCACCCTCTGCTCCTCTAGATTGTAAGCTCCTGTGAGCCGGACCCTCTGCTCCTCTAGATTGTAAGCTCCTGTGAGCCGGGTCCTCTGCTCCTCTAGATTGTAAGCTCCTGTGAGCCGGGCCCTCTACACCTCTTGTTTCCATCCTATGTTTATCTGTATCTCATTCCCTTCGGTTATTGTACAGCACTGCAGAAACTGTTGGCGCTATATAAATGATAATAATAACAATGAAGCCTTAGAAATGAGAAGGGGCATCACCTATGAAGATCCAAGATAACGATCACTGCAAACTCCAGCCATAAACTGGAACAATATCGGTCGAGGGATGGATAAATTATTAACTGCGTAGAAACTCATTGAACTCCTTTAAATACCTTCCACCAATAGGACTTAAGCCCACATGAAGGTCCACGCGTCCTATAGGGCTTTTACGGCTGCTTTATGAAATCTCATGTCTGGAATTCGGAGATTACGCCTCACTGTGTCCAGCTTGGACACAATGGATCTCACCCAACACAATTTGGAAACAGATATAGATTTGTTAAAAATAAACCATAAACAGGGGTGGATTGACCACTCGGGCACTGCCCGAGGACCGTGAGTCAGTGGGGGCCTGGTTTTGGCATTGCCAACCGGCGCGTGCTTCCCACGAGCGGCCGCCAGCTTGAAACTCTGCCGCGCACGTGGGTTCCACCAGCCAGCCGTGTGATCGCAGAGTTCTTGTAGGAAGCACGCGGCGGCCGGCAATATTTTGCAGAAGGGGCCTGGCAGAGAACAGGTGAGCTGCGGCAATATATATTTCCATGTGTGTGAGCTGCTGGGGGGCAATATATATCCATGTGAGCTGCTGGGGCAATATATATCCATGTTGCTTCTGGGGGCAATATATATCCATGTGTGAGCTGTGGGGGCAAAATTTATCCATGTGTGAGCTGCTGGGGCAATATAATCCAAGTGTGTTGAGCTGCTCTGGGCAATATATATCCATATGTGTGAGCTGCTGGGGCATATATATATGCATGTGTGAGCTGCTGGGGCAATATTATATCCATGGTGCGAGCTGCTGGGCAATATATATATCATGGTGTGTGAGCTGCTGGGGCAATATATATAATCCAGGTGTCAGCTGCTGGGGCAATATATATATCCATGTGTGAGCTGCGGTGGGGCAATATTATATGCATGTGTGAGCTGCTGGGGCAATATATATCCATGTGCGAGCTTCTGGGGCAAGATATAAATATCCATGTGGAGCTGCTGGGGCAATATATATATATATATCCATGTGGGCGGCTGGCTTGTGCGGAATGTAATAATTATCTGTGTGAGCTGCTGGGGCAATATATATCCATGTGTGAGCTGCTGGGGCAAAAATATACATGATGTGAGCTGCTGGGGGCAATATATATATCCATCGCATGTGTCAGCTGCTGCTGGGCAATTATATATCCATGTGTGAGCTGCTGGGGCAATATATATGTCCATGTGTGAGCTGCTGGGGCAATATATATCCATGTGTGAGCTGCTGGGGGCAATATATATGCATGTTTGAGCTGCTGGGGGCAATATATATATATCCATGTTTCAGCTGCTGGGGCAATATATATGTCCATGTGTGAGCTGCTGGGGCAATATATATCCATGTCTGAGCTGCTGGGAGCAATATATATGCATGTGTGAGCTGCTGGGGGCAATATATATCCATGTGCGAGCTGCTGGGGCAATATATATATCCATGTGTGAGCTGCTGGGGCAATATATAAATCCAGGTGTCAGCTGCTGGGGCAATATATATCCCTGTGTGAGCTGCTGGGGCAATATATACAGTATATCCATGTGTGAGCTGCTGAGGCAATATATATATCCATGTGTGAGCTGCTGGGGCAATATATATCCATGTGTGAGCTGCTGGGGCAATATATATCCATGTGTGTGAGCTGCTGGGGCAATATATATCCATGTGTGTGCTGCTGGGGGCAATATATATCCCTGTGTGAGCTGCTGGGGGCAATATATATCCATGTGCATGCTGCTGGGGGCAATATATATCCATGTGTGTGCTGCTGGGGGCAATATATATCCCTGTGTGAGCTGCTGGGGCCAATATATCCATGTGTGAGCTGCTGGGGCAATATATTTATCCATGTGTGAGCTGCTGGGGCAATATATTTATCCATGTGTGAGCTGCTGGGGGCAATATATTTGTCCATGTGTGAGCTGCTGGGGGCAATATATATCCATGTGTGAGCCGCTGGGGTGCAATATATATATGTGAGATGCTGGGGTGCAATATATATCCATGTTTGAGCTGCTGGGGGCAATATATATCCATGTGAGCTGGGGCCAATATATCCGTGTTAACTGGGGGCAAATATATCCATGTTTGAGCTGCTGGGGCAATATATATCCATGTGTGAGCTGCTGGGGGCAATATATATCAATGTGTGAGCTGCTGGGGCAATATATCCATGTGTGAGCTGCTGGGGCAATATATTTATCCATGTGTGAGCTGTTGGGGGCAATATATATCCATATGTGAGCGGCTGGGGAAATATATATATCCATGTGTGAGCTGCTAGGGCCAATATATATGCCGTTCAGAAAACAGTGGGGGTATCGAACAGGATACTGATAATCCCACGACTGGAGAGGTAGGTGATACCCTTGAAGGCCCTGGCGGTAGGGAGTTCCCTCATGAGTAGGGATGAGCTGTTCGGTTCGGAGTTTGATTCGAACATAGCCTGTTCGCAAACTACGAATATTTCCGCATGTTCGCCGCATGTTCGCCCACAATGCACCACAATGGACCACAATGCACTTTTTCCACTGGCCTGAAGCTTGTAATTGGCTACAGGCTGCACCTGACCACAGTTTAGGTGCAAGACTATGCCAATCACGGCTCAGAGTCCTGTTTGGGCAAATTTTGCCCATTCAGGGGCTCACAGAGCTAAGTCCCGCAGCACACTATATAAGGCTTCACACAGCCTTCAGCACGTGTTTTTTGAGAGGAGATTGTTGTGTTAGTGTGTGTTCTCACTGCCAGTCTGCCAGCAGCTATTGGGGGATCTCATTTCTACAAAATATCCGGGAATTGTTCTAATCTGTGTCTTCTCACTGCCAGCTATCAGGGGGTCCCACGTACTTCTAGCAGATTTCTGCGAATTGTAATCTGTGTCTTGTCACACTGCTACCCATCAGGGGGGCTCACTGATTTATAGGAGGTTCCTGGAAATTGTAATTTGTGTCTTGTCACTGCCACCCATCAGGGGGTCTCAATGATTTATAGGAGGTTTCTGGGAATTGTAATCGGTGTCTTGTCACTGGCTGCCAGCTATCCGGGTGTCTCACTGAGTTATACCAGAGTTCTGGAAATCTAATCTTTATACCAGAGTTGAATCAGAGTTCTGAATATATTTAATTTATATATCACTCACCATGTCAGAAAGACCAAATAGGGCAGGCAGACGCTCCCAGACACAGATAAGAGGGCAAGCAGCCTCTGTGTCGGGAGGCTGTGCCTCTGGTCATCGTGGACGTGGTGCCTCCATGTCCACAGCTACGCCTGCCGTAGCCTCACTATCACACATGGAGGAGTCAGCTGTATTGTTTGACTACAATGACAGTGACATGCTGCTTGAGGATGTGCAGCAAGTACAGTGCTCTGATTAAAACTCTGAGGTTGAGGAAGGGAGTATAACCAACCTAGAGGGGAGGGGGTGCCAGGGATGACACACAAATAACTGGCACTCATGTTGCCCCAGCAGCTGCAGCATACTGCCAAGTTGGCTCCAGTGACGAGGAGATAGGGGGTGATGACAATGATGATGAGGTCACTGACTCCACCTGGGTACCTGATCGAACAGAGGAGTCAAGTGAGGAGGAGGCACAACAAACACGAGGCACAACGTCCTCTATGACCAACCATAGCACTAGCCAGTCCAAGGCATCAGATGTCAGAGCTGCTCAGGTGCAGAGCGCTGTTGTCTCAAAGCACACATCCAGGAACTCTGCTGTCTTGGAGTTCTTTAAGAAATGTGCAGCAGACTGCACCGTTGCTATTTGTAATCTATGTCAGATGAGGATCAAGCGTGGAAAAGACACCGGACACTTGGGTACCACGTGCTTGAGGCGACATATGACCACCTGCCACGCATCCCATTGGCGCAACACTTTTTCCCCCACTATATGTCCTGCCATGTCATTTACTCCAACCTGCACTGACAGGGATGATGCTACAGTAATGGATGTACCAGGTATTTCCTCACAATGTGACAGCATCCCATCAGCTGAAGATTTACGCAGTCAGATTACGTTGCCCCAGCTGCTGCAGCATAAGAAAAAATATAGTCCCAACCATCCCCAAGCACAATGTCTAAATGTCAGCTTAGCAAAATTACTCGCATTACAGCTGCTGCCTTTCCAGCTGGTGGACTCTGCTCCCTTCCGTGAATTTGCTGAATGTGCTGTACCACAGTGGCATGTTCCAAAACGTCATTACTTTTCACGGAAGGCCATTCCAGCACTATACCAGCACGTGGAAGAAAATGTTATGGAGTCATTGGGAAAGGCAGTCAGCAGCAAGGTGCACATGACTTTAGACACGTGGTCCAGCAAGCATGGACAGGGCCGTTACATTTCCTTCACGGCACACTGGGTAACTCTGATTGCAGCTGGGAGGGATCCAAGACGGGGCTCTGTGCTGGAGCTTGTTCATCCACCACGCCCACAGAAAGCTGCTTGTATGAGGTCTGTCTGCTCCACCACCACCTCTCCCTCTTCCTCCTCCTCCTTCTCTGTCTCTGGCGAAGTGGCAGTTAAACCGACGCCTGACAGAGGCTACGCAATGGCTCAAGCAAAAAGATGCCATATTGTGCTTGAGCTGGTTTGTTTAGGGGACAGGAGCCACACCGGGCCAGAAATTCTGTCAGCTCTGCAGGGGCAGGTGCAGAGATGGTTAACACCACGCCAGCTTGAGCTGGGAATGGTCGTCTGTGATAATAGCAGCAACCTTCTCTCCGCCCTACACCTGGGTAAGTTGACGCATGTACCATGCCTAGCACAAGTCCTAAATCTGGTGGTACAGCGTTTCCTAACCAGGTACCCAGGGCTGGCAGAGCTTCTCAGCCAGGCCAGAAAAGTCTGCAGCCACTTCAGACGGTCATTCCCAGCAAGCGTTCGCCTGGCAGAAATTCAAAGAGAATTCCGCCTTCTCACAAACCGTCTGATCTTTGACATGCCCACCAGGTGGAACTCGACATTAGCAATTCTGCAGCATCTGCACAAGCAGCAGAGGGTCATCAATGAGTACCTGTGTGAGTATGGCACAAGGACAGGTTCAGGTCAACTTGGTTTCCCCCCCGCAGTGGCTGATGATCAAGGATGCATGCACTGTACTGTCGCCATTTGAGGAGGCAACGAGGAGGGTGAGCAGGGACAGTGCATGCAACAGTGACACAATTCCTTTAGTGTTCCTGCTGGAGCGCACTCTGCGGGAATTATAGATGTGGCACTAGATGCAGAGCAGCAGGAGGAAGAGGAGGCCTTCCCTAGCTCTTAAGGCCCCAGTCTTTAAGCAGACAGCATTCCTGCGGGTCCTCAGATCAGACAGGAGGAGGATGAGGAATATTTAAGTAGTGGGGGCATTGAAGGTGGGGATTCCTCAAGGGAGGGTTTTGTGTGCCCAGAAACCCAAGGACTAGTATGCGGCTGGGAGGAGGAAGTGCACAATGGGGTCATCCTCCTCATTGACCAGGAAGACTCAGAAGCTAATGCCACCTCCAACCTACGCTGCCTGGGCTCCCTTATCCTGCAAAGCCTGGTAAAGGACCCCAGGATTCGTGCTATCAAGGAGAGGGTTCATTACTGGTTGGCAAGCCTTCTTGATCCATGATACAAGGGTAAAGTTGCAGAGCTCATCCTGCCCTCACAGAGGGAGGACAGGATGAAAAAACTTGAGGACGCTCTAAAGCGACACTTGTGTAAGACCTTTACAGGCACTGGTAGGTTACAAAGTGATGACACAGGTCCTTCTGAGGCTGCGGTTGTTCAGAGGAAGACAGTGAAAGGGGCTGCTTGACTGATGCCTTTTCCAATTTTTTTAGTCCACGACGCCCAGGGACGTCAAATGTAGGCACCCATTGCCAGCGTCTTCACTGTATGGTGCAGGACTACCTAGGGGGAAGGGCAGACCTGGATACCATTACAGCAGATGGCTTTGGCTTACTGGGTGTTGAGATTGGATCACTGGCCAGAATTTAGCCAATATGCTATGCAGCTACTAGGTTGCCCTTCATCTAGCGTGCTTTCTGAAAGGACGTTCAGTGACGCTGGAGGTTTTGTCACAGACAAAAGAGTGCGTCTGTCCACTGACTCTGTAGACTGGCTGACATTTATAAAAATGAATCAGTCCTGGATCAGCAGCTATCAATCCCCTGATGCTGACGTAATGGAATAGATTGGGGATCTCTTCTGCATTCACAAAACCTCCACCACTGAACTCTTCCACAATACCACAAAGGGGTTACGGTGTGAAGGCACTTGCTGCCACCAAAGGCACAATAATTGGGTGCACTGACGCCTGTACCAGATTCATATCATTTTAATATTGTACCGCAGGGTCCAACCCTGCACTCTTCCACAATACCACAGAGGGGTTACAGTGTGATGGCGCTGTTGCCGACACTAAAGGCCCAATTTTAAAGCACCTATTGTTACTTTCATCCAAAGCCTGCATAAGTTTCACCATAATTTAGCCAAAAAAAATCACTTAACTTGTTCTGCGTGTACTAAAACGTCTCCTCTTTTCATACAGGCTGCCGCCCCAAGCAGTTGTTTATGAATAGATTAAAGGAAAACCGTTTATCGTCATTTGAAATGTAATTTTTTTTGTTTTTAAATGTTTCTATACATCCTACAAATCTGCCACTTCAAGGGCAGGTTATGGGGACCTCCTAGGCACGATATTTGAAGGAATTTTTCATTTTAGTTTTTAACCTTTATTTCATGGAAACTCACTGTTCCTTTAAAAACATTTTTTTTTAAAAACTTTTTGTCCTTGTTTCCTGTCCCCCAGGGCACTACCCGGACCCCCATACACCTTTTATGGAAAATATCTAGCATATATGCCCTCTTGGAGGGCACTCTAAAAATCGAACGTTCGAGTCCCATTGACTTACATTGAGTTCGGTTCGCGTGTTCGAGTTCGAACTCGAACTTTTGAAATTGTTTGAGTTCGAATGTGAACCGAACACGGGGGTGTTTGGCTCACAGTGGCGTAGCGTGGGGGGTGCTGGGGGGGCCGTGGCCCCGGGCGCAATTTTCTCAGGGGCGCATAATTTCAAAAGAAATTTGCGCCCCTGAGTTCCCAGCAGCCGTTCAGGATCGGCAAGGTGTCGGTGAGCCGCCGCAGCCCTTGTATCGTGTTGTGCTTTGAAGGAGGAGCAGTAATCAGGAAGCTGCGGTCACGTGACTATGACGTATCGTGCCTGCGCCACACACTTCTCCACTGTAGTGAAGGAAGGAGCAGCGTGCATGCCGAGCAGGAGGCTGAGGGCGCTGGGCAACTGCTAAAAGTGTGAGTATCTTTGTGTCATAGGCGTGCGCACGGGTTTGCCTGGGCTTTTTAGAAAGAGTTTGGCAGTATTTCATGGTGTATCCGGACAGTTGGGGGTTGTTGTTGGTGCCTATGAAGCAGTAGCAGTGATACTTTGTGCCCCTGACTGTGGGTATCAAGTACTGAGTTAACCTACTAGGGTTCTGTTGCCCAGAGTTCAAGTGGGGTAACCTCTCCCAAACACAAGTAGGGGCATTTGACTCTAAGGGACCATGAGTGACAGCAGTGAGGGCATCACCTTCTCGGTCCCCCATGGGCCTCTTCAGGGGGCCTCCATAGTTGAGGACCCAGTGTGGCCCAAGCAGCAGTGTGGAGCGGCTACCCACGTGGGTGGTGGGTTCACCAGGCTTCCTGCAGCTGGCAGCTTCTAGAGTGAAGACTACATACACAGTGCTGCAGGAGTGGGAGCAGCAAGGTGTGCATAGATCAACCAGAAGCCTGGTACCGGCCTGGCACACACCCGGGATATCACTGTGGTCTGTGTCATCAATGAAGGTGGCTCAGTCAGGACTCCAGCTGAGTGAAAACGCTGCTCTACACATCCTCCAGGGGGCAGCACTGCAAACCCTGCAGTTTGGAAGTTTGATTTCGGGGAGACTACTGTGTTGGACCGCTTCTACAATGCAGGGGAGACCAGGATCTGGCTGACCCCACCATACAGGGTCAATCATTGGAATGGCTGCTCTTCAGTTAGTAATGAGCTGCCTCACACCTCTGGGTGCTAACCAGAAGAGACCAGGCTCCTATCACAGTGCTGTTTCTAAGTATAGTGCACACAACATCTGGAATCACAACCTTACATTTTCCCTTTCAGACTTATTATTCCACATCTCCATACACATCTTAAATGGTTAAATACCATTGAGCCGGTTGTCTTTAGCTTTGCCCAACTCTGTTTGGCACAGACCTTGCTAACTGTGTCATGTGCACCAGTTTTCATTTTGAAAAAGTAACTTTTTAAAAATAAAAAATAAATTAAAGTGTTAAATACCGTTGAGCCACACATTTCAACAAGGGTTTATATAGGTTTGGGTGCCTTCTTATATTCATGCATTTTTAGGATTAACTGTCAGTCTGGCATGATTGTACTTTGTTTTTATTATTATTGGTTTTTAACAAGTTAGATATCTGCAAACATGTTTCATGCTGTGTGCATTTGTGTTTGCTGTCTCTGCATATACACGCTATTGTAAGCTCCTATTTGTCTATTGACCACATGGGGGGGGGGCGCGTGATTCTTGCCTTGCCCCGGGCGCTGACAACCCACGCTACGCCACTGTCGGCTCATCACTACTCATGACTGAGGCTGCAGCACCAGTTTGGTGAGAACACTCATGATGTAGGTATCTGTTTTTGACCAGTGAAGACCCCTAGACGAGTTGCCCTTAAACCCAGTTTGTGGTGAATGATGAGGATCTGTTTTAGAGGAATGACAGAGAGAGGGACGAGGAGAATTTAGGATTTTGTACAAGAACATCACCTGGCATCGATACGAAATTGCATCTCTACAAGCAGGACAACCAGGAAGCTCAGTCATTCTTGTTGAGGGCAAACCCAGAAGTGACAGAACCTTCACGTTACAGAGGCTGATCTACAAAACTTCTATGGAATTTGTTTCTTCTCTGAGGTTAAGTCTTCCTGCGTCATTCTGACTTATTGGGTCGATACATGAGGAGATGCTCCCATCTGTCCGGGGACTGGAGGATTATCTCAAGATATTCCCAGGCCCTGCGGAACCTTAATCCCTCCCCAGGCTTCATGTTTAATCAACGTTTACACGACCGAGCTCTTACTCACAGCTTTTGAGACATGACGTTTTTCTAAATCTTCACATTGCAAGTCTGGACCTGTAAGGAAGTCTGGTTCCAAAGGGACCCGTCACCCTCTGTACCTTCAAACAAAGGGATTAACCAGGCCAGGAGCAGGACAGACCGATATCACCATGCACTACATCACCACGATTCCGGTAAGGGATGAGACGTAGTCACATGCAAGGTCCATCCTGCTCATCTGGATTGGAGAAGTGAACCATGGCATGAGCAGTGAGTTCCCCAGCCATCCAGAGGCGTAACTAGAAACCTCACAGCCCAGGTGCAGGAATCACGACAGGCCCCCCCCCACCCTAGGCAATGTGCACTATGTGTATCTCACAGAGCTCCACAGCAATAAAACTCACAGTAATGTGCAGTGTGTATGAGCGTATCATAGAGCTCCACAGCAATAAAACTCACAGTAATGTACAGTGTGTATGAGCGTATCACAGAGCTCCACAGCAATAAAACTCACAGTAATGTGCAGTGTGTATGAGTGTATCACAGAGCTCCACGGCAATCAAAAACTCACAGTAATGTACAGTGTGTATGAGCGTATCACAGAGCTCCAAAGCAATAAAACTCACAGTAATGTGCAGTGTGTATGAGCGTATCACAGAGCTCCACAGCAATAAAACTCACAGTAATGTGCGGTGTGTATGAGCGTATCACAGAGCTTCACAGCAATAAAACTCACAGTAATGTGCAGTGTGTATGAGCGTATCACAGAGCTCCACAGCAATAAAACTCACAGTAATGTGCAGTGTGTATGAGCGTATCACAGAGCTCCACAGCAATAAAACTCACAGTAATGTGCGGTGTGTATGAGTGTATCACAGAGCTCCATAGCAATAAAACTCACAGTAATGTGCAGTGTGTATGAGCGTATCACAGAGCTCCACAGCAATAAAACTCACAGTAATGTGCGGTGTGTATGAGTGTATCACAGAGCTCCACAGCAATAAAACTCACAGTAATGTGCAGTGTGTATGAGCGTATCACAGAGCTCCACAGCAATAAAACTCACAGTAATGTGCGGTGTGTATGAGTGTATCACAGAGCGCCACAGTAATAAACCTCACAGTAATATTTGGTTTGTATGAACGTATAACAGAGCTCCAAAGTAAAACACAAGTATAAAATAAATATATATATACATACAAGCCCCTAGGCCCAGGCAGGCGAGTGTGGGCCCCCTGGACTCAAGGGCCCGGGGGCACCCTCGGTAGTTACGCCCCTGCAGCCATCCATGGTATTTCACACAGCAGCACGTGGCAGCAGGACACGGTGCACAGGCCTTTTACTGGGTGAGGAGGATGGTCATGCATGAGCTTCGTACCTTCATTAATACACACAGCTTCTGATTCCCATTAACCACCCAATGACCCATAGCCCAGCACCAGCCCGACGACACCGAGGAGACACGTCCCCACCACAACCGAGGGAACACGGCAAAATGATGATGATCTATATGTCATTAATGCGCCTGTAAACATGTAACACATTGACTATTTCCTACATATTTCTTTTCAGTTAATCTGTATATTTGTGTTGTTAATATCTTGCATTGTATTACATTGTATTTCTGTAACACTTCAATGTTCTTGAACCCAGGAAATACTTGAAAACGAGAGAAATCTCAATGTATCCTTCCTGGTAAAATCCTTTATAAATAAATAAATAAATAAATTAATTAATTAATTAATTAAAAAGAAGTATCGGCCAAAGAACCATGGCTGAACTCTGGGCGACATCACCCGTTTCCTGGCACTATACAATAAAAGAGCCATACGAGGCTCTGAGGCTCACCCGTAACTGTGTCACCCGGCAGAGACACAGCACCCCCTCTCTGTGTCACCCTGCACACACACAGCGTCCCCTGTCTGTGAAACCCTGCAGACACACAGCGCCCCCTGTCTGTGTCACCCTGCACACACACAGCGCCCCCTGTCTGTGTCACCCTGCACACACACAGCGCCCCCTGTCTGTGTCACCCTGCACACACACAGCGCCCCCTGTCTGCGTCACCCTGCACACACACAGCGCCCCATCTGTGTCACCCTGCACACACACAGCGCCCCCTGTCTGCGTCACCCTGCACACACACAGCGCCCCCTGTCTGCGTCACCCTGCATACACACAGCACCCCCTGTCTGTGTCACCCTGCACACACACAGCGTCCCCTGTCTGTGAAACCCTGCACACACACAGCGCCCCCTGTCTGTGTCACCCTGCACACACACAGCGTCCCCTGTCTGTGAAACCCTGCACACACACAGCGCCCCCTGTCTGTGTCACCCTGCACACACACAGCGCCCCCTGTCTGTGTCACCCTGCACACACACAGCGTCCCCTGTCTGCGAAACCCTGCAGACAAACAGCGCCCCCTGTCTGTGTCACCCTGCACACACACAGCGCCCCCTGTCTGTGTCACCCTGCAGGGGGAGTGTCAGTCTACGCTCAGTTTGCATCTAGATCATTATTCACAGTTCTTCTTCTTTTTCTTCTTTTTATTCAACAAATTCCTCAGAAAATTAATTAACTGAGATGATTAAAAATATAATTAAAGTAAATCAACAGATTCACAGAATGTGAGAGCAGAGAGAATGCATTACAACCAAAAAGAGGAGGACAGCGTAACGGGGCTCCTATACACACAGACCCTATAACATAAATGGGGTATATGGGGGCTCCTACACACACAGACCCTATAACACCCCTATAGTATAAATGGGATATATGAGGGCTCCTATACACACAGACCCTATAACACCCCTATAGTATAAATGGATATATGAGGGCTCCTATACACACAGACCCTCTAACGCCCCTATAGTATAAATGGATATATGAGGGCTCCTATACACACAGACCCTATAACGCCCCTATAGTATAAATGGGGTATATGGGGGCTCCTATACACACAGACCCTATAACACCCCTATAGTATAAATGGGATATATGGGGGCTCCTATACACACAGACCCTATAACACCCCTATAGTATAAATGGGATATATGAGGGCTCCTATACACACAGACCCTCTAACACCCCTATAGTATAAATGGATATATGAGGGCTCCTATACACACAGACCCTTTAACGCCCCTATAGTATAAATGGGGTATATGGGGGCTCCTATACAGACAGACCCTATAACACCCCTATAGTATAAATGGGTATATGGGGGCTCATATACACACAGACCCTATAACGCCCCTATCGTATAAATGGGATATATGGGGGGATCCTATACAGACAGACCCTATAACGCCCCCTATAGTATAAATGGGGTATATGAGGGCTCCTATACACACAGACCCTATAACACCCCTATAGTATAAATGGGATATATGAGGGCTCCTCCTATACACACAGACCCTATAACGCCCCTATAGTATAAATGGATATATGAGGGCTCCTATACACACAGACCCTATAACGCCCCTATAGTATAAATGGGATATATGGGGGCTCCTATACACACAGACCCTATAACACCCCTATAGTATAAATGGAATATATGAGGGCTCCTATACACACAGACCCCATAACACCCCTATAGTATAAATGGATATATGAGGGCTCCTATACACACAGACCCTCTAACACCCCTATAGTATAAATGGGATATATGAGGGCTCCTATACACACAGACCCTATAACACCCCTATAGTATAAATGGATATATGAGGGCTCCTATACACACAGACCCTATAACACCCCTATAGTATAAATGGATATGTGAGGGCTCCTATACACACAGACCCTCTAACGCCCCTATAGTATAAATGGGGTATATGGGGGCTCCTATACAGACAGACCCTATAACACCCCTATAGTATAAATGGGTATATGGGGGCTCATATACACACAGACCCTATAACGCCCCTATAGTATAAGTGGGATATATGGGGGGATTCCTATACAGACAGACCCTATAACGCCCCCTATAGTATAAATGGGGTATATGAGGGCTCCTATACACACAGACCCTATAACACCCCTATAGTATAAATGGTATATATGAGGGCTCCTCCTATACACACAGACCCTATAACGCCCCTATAGTATAAATGGATATATGAGGGCTCCTATACACACAGACCCTATAACGGCCCTATAGTATAAATGGGATATATGGGGGCTCCTATACAGACAGACCCTATAACACCCCTATAGTATAAATGGGTATATGGGGGCTCCTATACACACAGACCCTATAACACCCCTATAGTATAAATGGATATATGAGGGCTCCTATACACACAGACCCTATAACGCCCCTATAGTATAAATGGGATATATGGGGGCTCCTATACACACAGACCCTATAACGCCCCTATAGTATAAATGGGATATATGAGGGCTCCTATACACACAGACCCTATAACACCCCTATAGTATAAATGGGATATATGAGGGCTCCTATACACGCAGACCCTATAACACCCCTATAGTATACATGGGATATATGAGGGATCCTATACACACAGACCCTATAACACCCCTATAGTATAAATGGGATATATGAGGGCTTCTATACACACAGACCCTATAACACCCCTATAGTATAAATGGATATATGAGGGCTCCTATACACACAGACCCTATAACACCCCTATAGTATAAATGGGATATATGGGGGCTCCTATACACACAGACCCTATAACACCCTTATAGTATAAATGGGATATATGGGGTCTCCTATACACACAGACCCTATAACACCCCTATAGTATAAATGGTATATATGAGGGCTCCTATACACACAGACCCTATAACACCCCTATAGTATAAATGGGATATATGGGGGCTCCTATACACACAGACCCTATAACACCCCTATAGTATAAATGGTGTATATGAGGGCTCATATACACACAGACCCTATAACACCCCTATATTATAAATGGGATATATGAGGGCTCCTATACACAGACCCTATAACACCCCTATAGTATAAATGGGTATATGGGGGCTCCTATACACACAGACCCTATAACACCCCTATAGTATAAATGGGATATATGGGTGCTCCTATACACACAGACCCTATAACACCCCTATAGTATAAATGGGATATATGAGGGCTCCTGTACACACAGACCCTATAACACCCCTATAGTATAAATGGGATATATGAGGGCTCCTATACACACAGACCCTATAACACCCCTATAGTATAAATGGGATATATGGGGGCTCCTATACACACAGACCCTATAACACCCCTATAGTATAAATGGGATATATGAGGGCTCCTATACACACAGACCCTATAACACCCCTATAGTATAAATGGGTATATGGGGGCTCCTATACACACAGACCCTATAACACCCCTATAGTAGAAATGGGGTATATGGGGGCTCCTATACACACAGACCCTATAACACCCCTATAGTATAAATGGGATATATGGGGGCTCCTCTACACATAGACCCTATAACACCCCCATACTATAAATGGGATATATGAGGGCTCCTATACACAGACCCTATAACACCCCTATAGTATAAATGGGATATATGAGGGCTCCTATACACACAGACCCCATAACACCCCTATAGTATAAATGGATATATGAGGGCTCCTATACACACAGACCCTATAACACCCCTATAGTATAAATGGGATATATGAGGGCTCCTATACACACAGACCCTATAACACCCTTATAGTATAAATGGGATATATGGGGTCTCCTATACACACAGACCCTATAACACCCCTATAGTATAAATGGGATATATGAGGGCTCCTATACACACAGACCCTATAACACCCCTATAGTATAAATGGGATATATGGGGGCTCCTCTACACATAGACCCTATAACACCCCTATATAAATGGGATATATGAGGGCTCCTATACACAGACGAATACCCCTATAGTATAAATGGATATATGAGGGCTTCTATACACACAGACCCTATAACACCCCTATAGTATAAATGGATATATGAGGGCTCCTATACACACAGACCATATAACACCCCTATAGTATAAATGGGATATATGAGGGCTCCTATACACACAGACCCTATAACACCCTTATAGTATAAATGGGATATATGGGGGCTCCTATACACACAGACCCTATAACACCCCTATAGTATAAATGGTGTATATGAGGGCTCCTATACACACAGACCCTATAACACCCCTATATTATAAATGGGATATATGAGGGCTCCTATACACAGACCCTATAACACCCCTATAGTATAAATGGGTATATGGGGGCTCCTATACACACAGACCCTATAACACCCCTATAGTATAAATGGGATATATGGGTGCTCCTATACATACAGACCCTATAACACCCCTATAGTATAAATGGGATATATGAGGGCTCCTTTACACACAGACCCTATAACACCCCTATAGTATAAATGGGATATATGAGGGCTCCTATACACACAGACCTATAACACCCTATAGTATAAATGGGATATATGGGGGCTCCTATACACACAGACCCTATAACACCCTATAGTATAAATGGGATATATGAGGGCTCCTATACACAGACCCTATAACACCCCTATAGTATAAATGGGTATATGGGGGCTCCTATACACACAGACCCTATAACACCCCTATAGTAGAAATGGGGTATATGGGGGCTCCTATACACACAGACCCTATAACACCCCTATAGTATAAATGGGATATATGGGGGCTCCTCTACACATAGACCCTATAACACCCCCATACTATAAATGGGATATATGAGGGCTCCTATACACAGACCCTATACACCCCTATAGTATAAATGGGATATATGAGGGCTCCTATACACACAGACCCTATAACACCCCTATAGTATAAATGGGATATATGATGGCTCCTATACACACAGACCCTATAACACCCCTATAGTATAAATGGGATATATGAGGGCTCCTATACACACAGACCCTATAACACCCCTATAGTATAAATGGGATATATGGGGGCTCCTATACACACAGACCCTATAACACCCCTATAGTATAAATGGTGTATATGAGGGCTCCTATACACACAGACCCTATAACACCCCTATAGTATATATGGGGGCTCCTATACACACAGACCCTATAACACCCCTATAGTATAAATGGGATGTATGAGGGCTCCTATACACACAGACCCTATAACACCCCTATAGTATAAATGGGTATATGGGGGCTCCTATACACACAGACCCTATAACACCCCTATAGTATAAATGGGATATATGGGGCTCCTAAACACACAGACCCTATAACACCCCTATAGTATAAATGGGATATATGGGGGCTCCTATACACACAGACCCTATAACACCCCTATAGTATAAATGGGATATATGAGGGCTCCTATACACACAGACCCTATAACACCCCTATAGTATAATTGGGATATATGGGGGCTCCTATACACACAGACCCTATAACACCCCTATAGTATAAATGGGATATATGAGGGCTCCTATACACAGACCCTATAACACCCCTATAGTATAAATGGGTATATGGGGGCTCCTATAGATAGACCCTAAGACATATAGTATGAATGGGGTATATAGGGATATTCCGTTTCAAGTTTTTATACTGAGAATATGAATTAAATAATTTGCTTATTTTTCCTTTTTTTTGCGCAGCCAAGAATAAAAAGCTGCAGCTCATACAGCCACTTCTAGATGATGTTGGGTGGAAACAATCAGATGGTCTAAATACACAATAAAAGGTTGTCGTCTTTAGTTTCAGGGTCTTTTTCCACTGAAGCCCCCTTGTTGTCTGAGAACCGACCCCACAATGCATGGCATGCCCTGTAACCTGTATATAGCAGCAGGTCTGATTCACATACTTTTTATACTTTAAGATATGAAAGACAACTGTCCTACAATGAGATTAAAACCACCAACTTCCTAACACTTTTATTACACCGTTTCCACACATCGAATTATCTGAATAACAAAGATCTATATGGAGTAATAGGAGGGGTTATAGGGGGGTTATATGGAGTAATAGGTGGGGTTATAGGGAGGTTATATGGAGTAATAGGAGGGGTTATAGGGAGGTTATATGGAGTAATAGGTGGGGTTATAGGGAGGTTATATGGAGTAATAGGAGGGGTTATAGGGGGTTATATGGAGTAATAGGAGGGGTTATATGGAGGTTATATGGAGTAATAGGAGGGTTATAGGGGGTTATATGGAGTAACAGGAGGGGTTATATGGAGTAATAGGAGGGGTTATAGGGAGGTTATATGGAGTAATAGGAGGGGCTATAGGGAGGTTATATGGAGTAATAGGAGGGGTTATAGGGAGGTTATATGGAGTAATAAGAGGGGTTATAGGGAGTAATAGGAGGGGTTATAGGGAGGATATATGGAGTAATAGGAGGGTTATAGGGAGGTTATATGGAGTAATAGGAGGGGTTATAGGGAGGTTATAGGGAGTTATAGGAGGGGTTACAGGGAGGTTATAGGGAGGTTATACACAGTTATAGGAGGGGTTACAGGGAGGTTATATGGAGTAATAGGAGGGGTTATATGGAGTAATAGGAGGGGTTATAGGGAGGTTATATGGAGTAATAGGAGGGGTTATAGGGAGGTTATATGGAGTAATAGGAGGGGTTATAGGGAGTAATAGGAGGGGTTATAGGGAGGTTATACACAGTTATAGGAGGGGTTATAGGGAGGTTATACCCAGTTATAGGAGGAGTTATAGGGAGGTTATACACAGTTATAGGAGGGGTTATAGGGAGGTTATATAGAGTAATAGGAGGGGCTATAGGGAGGTTATATGGAGTAATAGGAGGGGTTATAGGGAGGTTATAGGGAGTAATAGGAGGAGTTATAGGGAGGTTATATGGAGTAATAGGAGGGGTTATAGGGAGGTTATACCAGTTATACACAGTTATAGGAGGGGTATAGGGAGGTTATATAGAGTAATAGGAGGGGCTATAGGGAGGTTATATGGAGTAATAGGAGGGGTTATAGGGTGGTTATAGGAGTAATAGGAGGAGTTATAGGGAGGTTATATGGAGTAATAGGAGGGTTATAGGGAGGTTATATGGAAGTAATAGGAGGGGTTATAGGGAGGTTATATGGAGTAATAGGAGGGTTATAGGGAGGTTATATGGAGTAATAGGGAGGTTATATGGAGTAATAGGAGGGGTTATATGGAGGTTATATGAAGTAATAGGAGGGGTTATAGGGAGGTTATATGGAGTAATAGGAGGGGTTATATGGAGTAATAGGAGGGGTTATAGGGAGGTTATATGGAGTAATAGGAGGGGTTATAGGGAGGTTATATGGAGTAATAGGAGGGGTTATAGGGAGGTTATATGGAGTAATAGGAGGGGTTATAGGGAGGTTATACCCAGTTATACACAGTTATAGGAGGAGTTATAGGGAGGTTATAGGGAGGTTATACACAGTTATAGGAGGGGTTATAGGGAGGTTATATGGAGTAATAGGAGGGGTTATAAGGAGGTTATATGGAGTAATAGGAGGGGTTATATGGAGTAATAGGAGGGGTTATAGGGAGGCTATATGGAGTAATAGGAGGGGTTATAGGGAGGTTATATGGAGTAATAGGAGGGTTATAGGGAGGTTATATGGAGTAATAGGAGGGGTTATAGGGAGGTTATATGGAGTAATAGGAGGGGTTATATGGAGTAATAGGAGGGTTATAGGGAGGTTATATGGAGTATAGGAGGGGTTATAGGGAGGTTATATGGAGTAATAGGAGGGGTTATAGGGAGGTTATATGGAGTAATAGGAGGGGATATAGGGAGGTTATATGGAGTAATAGGAGGGGTTATAGGGGGTTATATGGAGTAATAGGAGGGGTTATAGGAGGTTATATGGAGTAATAGGAGGGGTTATAGGGAGGTTATATGGAGTAATAGGAGGGTTATAGGGAGGTTATATGGAGTAATAGGAGGGGATATAGGGAGGTTATATGGAGTAATAGGAGGGGTTATAGGGGGTTATATGGAGTAATAGGAGGGGTTATAGGGAGGTTATATGGAGTAATAGGAGGGGTTATAGGGGGTTATATGGAGTAATAGGAGGGGTTATAGGGAGGTTATATGGAGTAATAGGAGGGGTTATAGGGAGGTTATATGGAGTAATAGGAGGGGTTATAGGGAGGTTATATGGAGTAATAGGAGGGGTTATAGGGAGGTTATATGGAGTAATAGGAGGGATTATAGGGAGGTTATATGGAGTAATAGGAGGGGTTATAGGGAGGTTATATGGAGTAATAGGAGGGGTTATATGGAGGTTATATAGAGTAATAGGAGGGATTATAGGGAGGTTATATGGAGTAATAGGAGGGGTTATAGGGAGGTTATACCCAGTTATACACAGTTATAGGAGGAGTTATAGGGAGGTTATAGGGAGGTTATACACAGTTATAGGAGGGGTTATAGGGAGGTTATACACAGTTATACACAGTTATAGGAGGGGTTATAGGGAGGTTATACACAGTTATACACAGTTATAGGAGGAGTTATAGGGAGGTTATAGGGAGGTTATACACAGTTATAGGAGGGGTTATATGGAGGTTATAGGGAGGTTATACACAGTTATAGGAGGAGTTATAGGGAGGTTATACACAGTTATAGGAGGGGTTATATGGAGGTTATAGGGAGGTTATACACAGTTATAGGAGGGGTTATAGGGAGGTTATACCCAGTTATAGGAGGGGTTATAGGGAGGTTATACACAGTTATAGGGAGGTTATAGGGAGGTTATACACAGTTATACACAGTTATAGGAGGGGTTATATGGAGGTTATAGGGAGGTTATACACAGTTATAGGAGGGGTTATATGGAGGTTATAGGGAGGTTATACACAGTTATAGGAGGGGTTATATGGAGGTTATAGGGAGGTTATATGGAGGTTATAGGGAGGTTATACACAGTTATAGGAGGGGTTATATGGAGGTTATAGGGAGGTTATACACAGTTATAGGAGGGGTTATATGGAGGTTATAGGGAGGTTATACACAGTTATAGGGAGGTTATAGGGAGTTATAGGGAGGTTATAGGGAGGTTATACACAGTTATAAGAGGGGTTATATGGAGGTTATAGGGAGGTTATACACAGTTATAAGAGGGGTTATATGGAGGTTATAGGGAGGTTATACACAGTTATAAGAGGGGTTATATGGAGGTTATAGGGAGGTTATACACAGTTATAGAGGGGTTATATGTAGTCACAGGATGAGTTGTATCAATGTTCTTCTACGCAGCGGATTCCTGTATCAGCACCATGGAGAGCCTCTGGGAATGCTCTACGTGCCTGGCATGGACAGAGGAGTTTGGAGCTTTATGGCCGCTCTCTCTCTCCGTCTCTTTCCCTCTCTGGACAGGCATCATGATGAATGGAGGAGACATGGACATACACATAGATATCACAGACACACAGACACTGTCAGACACTGGTGTGTAGATCCATGAGAATGTACTATGAAAGGTTATGTGTGCGTCTATATGTTTGTGTGTGTATGTATGTGTGTGTGTGTGTGTGCGTATATATGTGTTTGTATGTGTGCGTCTATATGTGTGTGTGTGCATCTATATGTGTGTGGATGTGTGCGACTATATGTGTGTGTGTGGATGTGTGCGACTATATGTGTGTGGATGTGTGCGTCTATATGTGTGCGGATGTGTGCGTCTATATGTGTGTGTGTATGTGTGCCTCTATATGTGTGTATGTGTGCGTCTATATGTGTGTGGATGTGTGCGACTATATGTGTGTGTGTGGATGTGTGCGACTATATGTGTGTGTGTATGTGTGCATCTATATGTGTGTGTGTATGTGTGCACCCATATGTGTGTGTGTGTATGTGTGCATCTATATGTGTGTGGATGTGTGCGTCTATAGGTGTGTGTGGATATATGCGTCTATATGTGTGCGTCTATATGTGTATGTGGGTGTGTGCGTCCATATGTGCGTCTATGGGTGTGTGGGGGTGTGTGCGTCTATATGTGTGTGCGTCTATATGTGTGTGTGGATGTGTGCGGCTATATGCGTGTGTGGGTGTGTGCGTCTATAGGTGTTTGTTTGGATGTGTGCGTCTATAGGTGTTTGCGGATGTGTGCGTCTATATGTGTGTGTGGAGGTGTGCGTGCGGATGTGTGTGTCTATATGTGTTTGCGGATGTGTGCGTCTATATGTGTGTGTGGATGTGTGCGTCTATATGTGTGTGTGGATGTGTGCGTCTATATGTGTGTCGCTGTGTCTCGATAATTTACAGGAGGAAGAAGGAAGGGGTGACGTGTGTGCGGGCCCTAGAATGAAAGGGCACATGGAGGAGAGCAGCGCAGGGTGGTGGTGGTGGTCAGAAGGTAAGCATGGCTACAGAGCTTAATCAACACAAGGTTAGGCACACGGGCAAGGCCTGACTGGGCAAAGGAGCCTTTATGCATGTAGGATGGGTTAGGGAGGACAGGACAACAGAGTGACTTGAGCTGAGTGGGATATTGGAAGTGAGGACAGAAAACGCTGTTTGGGTTCCGTTGTGTGGGATTGAGGTGATCAAAATGGACAGGACAGCATTGCTTGCGTTGGATTGATCAGGACTAGTAAAGCCATGGTGAGCAGGAGAAAGGGTTTGGGTTAAGTTGATTGACTCAGGCGAGGTCAGCGCGTACAGTAGAGTAAAAAAGAGGTTTAGATGTGTTGACGAGATCAGATCACACGGAGGAGTGTGTGGGTTTTAGGAGGCCATGGTGGACAGGAGAGCAGTGTTGGAGCTGAGAGGATTTGAGAAGGCCATGGTGGACCAGAGAATAGTGTTTAGGTTGAGTGATGCCATGGTGGACAGTAGAGCAGTGTTTTGGTTAAGTGAGGCCATGGTAAATGGGCGAGTGACATTTGAGTTTGGTGAGGCCGCGGTGAACAGGAGAGCAGGATTGGTGAGGCCATGGGGTGGACAGGAGAGTTTTGTTTAGGTTGAGTGAGGTCATGGTGGACAGAAGAGCATTGTTTGGGTCAAGTGAGGCCATGGTGGATGAGTGAGTGGCATTTGGGTTAGATTGAGTGGGATTGGTGAGGCCATGGTGGACAGGAGAGCAGTGTTTGGATTTAGTGGGATTGGTGAAGACGGGGAGGTATGGTAAAGAGGAGGAAGTAATAAGCTCAACGTTAAGGATTGCCTGAGAGGACTTTATGGACGAGGAGATGGAGGTAGACATGATAGAACAAAGGTTAAAAAGGTCAATAGTGCTGAATTATGAAGGCCATGTGGACAGAGGAGAACGTGTTCATTAATGTGGAGCAGAGAATGCAGAAACTGAGATCTCGCTGTTGTGGGCAAGAGCAAGTTACATCGACCAGAGGCCAAAAAAATTGGTGGTTCATTAGCATGGGGCGAAAAATAATGAGGGAGGCAGAGGGTACAGGTTATTGGTCCAGTAGAGAGGGTAAAAGAGGTACGAGACAGGTGGATGTAGGATTTGAAGAATGTTGAGGTGGTAGAGGATACGTGTTTGGAACATTGTTGTGCAGGACAGAGGAGGTCATTGAGCATGATGGTTGGGGAGTTGAGTATCGTGGGAAACCTGTTAAGAAGGACGGGAGGAACTGTAGGGGAACTGTAGGGTGTTCATTGTTGTTTGACAGTGCATTTATGGATGGGAAGAGTTGAATGATTGGGTGGTCAGTGGTACTGGATGGGACACGTCAGGGTGGGCAGAGGGCAACGATGGGTTGTTCAGCGGTGCTGGACGGGAGAAGTCAGAGTGGGCAGAAGGTAATAATGGGGTGTTCATCATGCTGGATGGGAGACATCAGGGTGGGCAGATGGCAATGATGGGGTGTACAGGGGTGTCAGAAAGACCATGTCCAGGAATGAAAAGGGTGATGGTTGAATTCTCAGTGGTGCAGGGAAATCTAAGCTGGGCTAGGATGAAGTATGCTTTTAGGGTGGAAGAGGAGATGTTGGGGTAGGCAGAGGGGAACGTGGCGATTTTGGTAGTGTTGCAAAGACGATACTGGGGTGGCAAGAGAATAACAGTTGGTGGGTCAATGGTGTGGGACAGAAGGTACTGAGGTGGGCAATGGGTTGATTGTCGGCGGAACGAGACTGTGGAGGCTGGGGTGGGCAGAAGGTAATGGCTGGGGATTCAGTGGCAAAGGACATAGGTTGTTGGAGTTGGTAGAATGGTTTGGTATTGACAGGATGATGGCCAGACTAATGGTGGGAATTTCAGTGGTGTGGGACACATGATGTTGGGATGGACAGAGGATATATGGTTGGGCTTTCAGTGGTGTGGGACACAGGATTTTGGGATGGACAGAGGATATAGGTTAGGCTTTCAGTGGTGTGGGACACATTTATGTTGGGATGGACTTAGGATATATGGTTGGACTTTCAGTGGTGTGGGACACATGATGTTGGGATGGGAAGAGGACATTAGTTGGTGGTGTGGGACACATTATGTTGGGATGGACAGAGGATATATGGTTGGGCTTTCAGTGGTGTGGGACACATTATGTTGGGATGGACAGAGGATATATGGTTAGGCTTTCAGTGGTGTGGGACACATGATGTTGGGATGGACAGAGAATATATGGTTGGGCTGTCAGTGGTGTGGGACACATGATGTTGGGGTGGGAAGAGGACATTAGTTGGCGGTGTGGGACACATGATGTTGGGGTGGGAAGAGGGCATTAGTTGGTGGTGTGGGATGGACACCTTCGGGTGAGCAGAGAATCAATTCTTCAGGCACCATAGAAGAACATTGCGAAGGAAAGGACGATGAATGGTGGATGTCTTACCTTAGTTGTGACAATACACAGACAATCCATGGCACCTGCTATCACGTCGGCCGCTTAACCACATCCAAGATCTCCGCAGGATCACCCTTACCCTCCCCTTCCCGCTCTGCCCCCGTATGTCCCCCAGCCCTGTGCGTCTTCTGCCCCTCTCCTGGGCGCCGTGTTCTGCTGACGGTGGGGGAGAAGGGGAGAAAGGGGAACAGGGTGAGGATGTAAGAGAGGGAGGACAGGGACAAAAGCAGGAGAGAGGGAGCTGGTGTGGAGGAGAAGGAAAGCCTGCAGCCTTCTGGGTGTTATGCAGGAAAGAGGGAGGGAGAGAGAGGGAGGGAGGGATGGAGCCAGGGATGGAGGGAGGGAGACAAGAGAGAGCAAGACACAACCACGAGAAGAAGAAAGACAGAAAGAGAGAGGGAAGCAGAGAGAAAGAGATGGGGGCAGGAGAAAGGAACCCACGCGATGGAGGTTACTCACGAAGACACTGTGACTAAGAGAGAGAGAGCGACAGCGATACACCCTGTGACACACCGACAGAGACACAGAGACAGCGATACATCCTGTGACACACTGACAGAGACACACACACACAGAGACAGCGATACACCCTGAGACACACACAGAGACAGCGATACACCCTGTGACACACCGACAGACACACACACAGAGATAACGATATACCCTGTGACACAACGACAGAGACACACACAGAGACAGCGATACACCCTGTGACACACCGACACACACAGAGAGACGGCGATACACCCTGTGACACACCGACACACACAGAGAGACGGCGATACACCCTGTGACACACCGACACACACAGAGAGACGGAGATACACCCTGTGACACACCGACAGAGACACACAGAGACAGAAATACACCCTGTGACACACAGAGACACACACAGAGACAGCGATACACCCTGTGACACACCAACACACAGAGACACACACACAGAGACAGCGATACACAGAGACAGCGATACACCCTGTGACACACCGGCAGAGACACACACAGAGACGGTGATACACCCTTTGACACACCGACAGAGACACTCACAGAGACGGCGATACACAGAGAGACTGCGATACACCCTGTGACACACCGACAGCGATACACCCTGTGACACACCGACAGCGATACACCCTGTGACACACCGACGGCGATACACCCTGTGACACACCGACAGAGACGGCGATACACCCTGTGACACACCGACAGCGATACACCCTGTGACACACCGACGGCGATACACCCTGTGACACACCGACAGAGACGGCGATACACCCTGTGACACACCGACAGAGACAGCGATACACCCTGTGACACACCGACAGAGACACAGAAATGCAAAGATTGTAGCAGGTGGAGAGAGACATGCAGGGAGGAGGATGGGAGAAAGTGACTGGGATTGCAGCAAGGTAGACACACGCTGCAAGACACAGAGCAAAGAACACAGAAAGAGAGAGAGAAATCCATAAGGAGAGAGAGAGGGAGAAATCCATGAGGAGAGAGACATAGAGACAGAAATCCATGAGGACAGAGAGAGAGAGACAGAAATCCATGAGGAGAGAGAGAGAGAAATCCATGAGGAGAGAGAGAGAGAAATCCATGAGGAGAGAGAGAGAGAAATCCATGAGGAGAGAGACAGAGAGAGAGAAATCCATGAGGAGAGAGAGAGAGAAATCCATGAGGAGAGAGAGAGAGAGAGAGAGAGAGATCCATGAGGAGAGAGACAGAGAGACAGAAATCCATGAGGAGAGAGAGAGAGAAATCCATGAGGAGAGAGAGAGAGACAGAGATCCATGAGGAGAGAGAGAGGCAGAAATCCATGAGGAGAGAGAGAGAGGCAGAAATCCATGAGGACAGAGAGAAAGAGGCGCAAAGACACAGAAAGAGACAGAAATCCATGAGGAGAGAGAGAGGCAGAAATCCATGAGGAGAGAGAGAGAGAGACAGAGATCCATGAGGAGAGAGAGAGACAGAGATCCATGAGGAGAGAGAGAGAGAAATCCATGAGGAGAGAGAGAGAGAAATCCATGAGGAGAGAGAGAGAGAAATCCATGAGGAGAGAGACAGAGAGACAGAAATCCATGAGGAGAGAGAGAGAGAAATCCATGAGGAGAGAGAGAGAGACAGAGATCCATGAGGAGAGAGAGAGAGAGAAATCCATGAGGAGAGAGAGAGAGACAGAGATCCATGAGGAGAGAGAGAGGCAGAAATCCATGAGGAGAGAGAGAGAGAGAGAGAGAGGCAGAAATCCATGAGGAGAGAGAGGCGCAAAGACACAGAAAGAGACAGAAATCCATGAGGAAAGAGAAGCAGAAATCCATGAGGAGAGAGAGAGAGAGATCCATGAGGAGAGAGAGAGGCAGAAATCCATGAGGAGAGAGAGGCGCAAAGACACACAAAGAGACAGAAATCCATGAGGAGAGAGAGAGGCGCAAAGACACATAAATCCATGAGGAGAGAGGCAGAAATCCATGAGGAGAGAGAGAGAGGCAGAAATCCATGAGGACAGAGAGAAAGAGGCGCAAAGACACAGAAAGAGACAGAAATCCATGAGGAGAGAGAGAGAGGAAGAAATCCATGAGGAGAGAGAGAGAGGAAGAAATCCATGAGGAGAGAGAGGCGCAAAGACACAGAAAGAGACAGAAATCCATGAGGAGAGAGAGAGAGGAAGAAATCCATGAGGAGAGAGAGAGAGGAAGAAATCCATGAGGAGAGAGAGAGAGGAAGAAATCCATGAGGAGAGAGGGAGGCAGAAATCCATGAGGAGAGAGACAGAGAGACAGAAATCCATGAGGAGAGAGACAGAGAGAGAGAAATCCATGAGGAGAGAGAGAGAGAGAGAGAAATCCATGAGGAGAGAGAGAGAGAGAAATCCATGAGGTGAGAGACAGAGAGACAGAAATCCATGAGGAGAGAGAGAGAGAAATCCATGAGGAGAGAGAGAGAGAGACAGAGATCCATGAGGAGAGAGAGAGAGAGGCAGAAATCCATGAGGAGAGAGAGGCGCAAAGACACAGAAAGAGACAGAAATCCATGAGGAAAGAGAAGCAGAAATCCATGAGGAGAGAGAGAGAGAGAGATCCATGAGGAGAGAGAGAGGCAGAAATCCATGAGGAGAGAGAGGCACAAAGACACAGAAAGAGACAGAAATTCATGAGGAGAGAGAGAGGCGCAAAGACACAGAAATCCATGAGGAGAGAGGCAGAAATCCATGAGGACAGAGAGAAAGAGGCGCAAAGACACAGAAAGAGACAGAAATCCATGAGGAGAGAGAGAGGCAGAAATCTATGAGGAGAGAGAGAGAGAGACAGAGATCCATGAGGAGAGAGAGAGACAGAGATCCATGAGGAGAGAGAGAGACAGAGATCCATGAGGAGAGAGAGAGACAGAGATCCATGAGGAGAGAGAGAGAGGCAGAAATCCATGAGGAGAGAGAGGCGCAAAGACACAGAAAGAGACAGAAATCCATGAGGAGAGAGAGAGAGAGACAGAGATCCATGAGGAGAGAGAGAGACAGAGATCCATGAGGAGAGAGAGAGAGGCGCAAAGACACAGAAAGAGACAGAAATCCATGAGGAGAGAGAGAGAGGCGCAAAGACCCAGAAATCCATGAGGAAAGAGAGAGGCAGAAATCCACGAGGACAGAGAGAGACAGAAATCCATGAGGAGAGACACACAGAAATCCATGAGGAGAGAGAGACACAGAAATCCATGAGGACAGAGAGAGACACAGAAATCCATGAGGACAGAGAGAGGCACAGAAATCCATGAGGAGAGAGAGAGGCACAGAAATCCATGAGGAGAGAGAGAGAGAGGCAGAAATCCATGAGGAGAGAGAGAGGCACAGAAATCCATGAGGAGAGAGAGAGAGAGGCAGAAATCCATGAGGAGAGAGAGAGAGGAAGAAATCCATGAGGAGAGAGAGAGAGGAAGAAATCCATGAGGAGAGAGAGAGAGGAAGAAATCCATGAGGAGAGAGAGAGGAAGAAGAGAAGGAGGGAGAAGGAAGGAGCGCAGAGAGAGAGAGACAGAAATCCATGAGGAGAGAGAGAGGCGCAGAGACAGAGAGAGACAGAAATCCAGGAGAGAGAGCTGGGCAGACTCCCCTTACTTCTAGCAGTACAGAAGAGGGCGCTATCATACTGGGACCACCTAAACAGCAGCCTCAACTCATACCACCATAAAGCCCTACTGGCCAACAAGGACCACCCCAAACCATGTGGGCTGCAACAACTCATATCCACCCTGATCATCCAAAGCCCCCATGAAGGCAACCTGACAAAATATCAAATTAAGGCCCTAATTAAAGATTCCAGGGAAAACTATATCAGAGAATGGAGAAATCCATGAGGAGAGAGAGAGACAGAAATCCATGAGGACAGAGAGACACAGAAATCCATGAGGAGAGAGAGAGACAGAGATCCATGAGGAGAGACAGAAATCCATGAGGAGAGACAGAAATCCATGAGGAGAGAGAGACAGAAATCCATGAGGAGAGAGAGAGACAGAAATCCATGAGGAGAGAGAGAGACAGAAATCCATGAGAGAGAGAGAGAGGCTCAGAGAGACAGTGGCGCAGAGATACAAAGAGAAAGGCGCAGAGACACAGACATGCAGAGATTGCAGCAGGCGGAGAGACACAGACATGCGGAGATTGCAGCAGGCGGAGACACACAGACATGCGGAGATTGCAGCAGGCGGAGAGACACAGACATGCAGAGATTGCAGCAGGTGGAGACACAGACATGCGGAGATTGCAGCAGGCGAAGAGAGAGAGAGAAATCCATGAGGAGAGAGAGGCGCAGAGACACAGACAGAAATCCATGAGGAGAGAGAGGCGCAGAGACACGGAAAGAGACAGAAATCCATGAGGAGAGAGAGACGGAAATCCATGAGAGAGACAGATATCCATGAGGAGAGAGAGAGAGACAGAAATCCACGAGAGAGAGGCGCAGCGAGAGAGAGACAGATATCCATGAGGAGAGAGAGAGGCGCAGAGAGACATAAATCCATGAGGAGAGAGAGAGCGAGGCGCAGAGTCACGGAAAGAGATAGAAATCCATGAGGAGAGAGACAGAAATCCATGAGAGAGAGAGAGAAATCCATGAGGAGAGGGAGAGGTAGAGAGACAGAACTCCATGAGGAGAGAGAGAGAGGCGCAGAGACACAGAGAGAGATAGAACTCCATGAGGAGAGAGAGGGTGACAGAAATCCATGAGAGAGAGGTGCAGAAAGAGACAGAACTCCATGAGGAGAGAGAGAGAGAGAGACAGAAATCCATGAGGAGAGAGAGAGGCGCAGAGACACGGAAAGAGACAGAACTCCATGAGGAGAGAGAGAGACAGAAATCCATGAGGAGAGAGAGAGCCAGAATCCATGAGGAGAGAGGCGCAAAGACAGAGAGACAGAAATCCATGAGGAGAGAGAGAGAGGCGCAGAGACACAGAGAGAGATAGAACTCCATGAGGAGAGAGACAGAAATCCATGAGGAGAGAGAGAGGCGCAGAGACACGGAAAGAGACAGAACTCCATGAGGAGAGAGAGAGACAGAAATCCATGAGGAGAGAGAGAGGCAGAAATCCATGAGGAGAGAGGCGCAAAGACAGAGAGACAGAAATCCATGAGGAGAGAGAGAGAGGCGCAGAGACACAGAGAGAGATAGAACTCCATGAGGAGAGAGACAGAAATCCATGAGGAGAGAGAGAGGCGCAGAGACACAGAAAGAGACAGAACTCCATGAGGAGAGAGAGAGACAGAAATCCATGAGGAGAGAGAGAGGCGCAGAGACACGGAAAGAGACAGAACTCCATGAGGAGAGAGAGGGAGACAGAAATCCATGAGAGAGAGGTGCAGAAAGAGACAGAACTCCATGAGGAGAGAGAGAGACAGAAATCCATGAGGAGAGAGAGAGGCGCAGAGACACGGAAAGAGACAGAACTCCATGAGGAGAGAGAGAGACAGAAATCCATGAGAGAGAGAGGCGCAGAAAGAGAGAGACAGAAATCCATGAGGAGAGAGAGAGGCGCAGAGACACAGAGAGAGACAGAAATCCATGAGGAGAGAGAGAGGCAGAAATCCATGAGGAGAGAGGCGCAAAGACAGAGAGACAGAAATCCATAAGGAGAGAGAGAGGCAGAAATCCATGAGAGAGAGACAGAAATCCATGAGAGAGAGAGGCGCAGAGAGAGACAGATATCCATGAGGAGAGAGAGAGGGAGAGGCACAGAGACACGGAAAGAGACAGAAATCCATGAGGAGAGACAGAGGCGCAGAGAGAGAGACAGAAATCCATGAGGAGAGAGAGAGACAGAAATCCATGAGGAGAGAGAGAGGCGCAGAGACACGGAAAGAGACAGAACTCCATGAGGAGAGAGAGAGACAGAAATCCATGAGGAGAGAGAGAGGCGCAGAGACACAGAGAGAGACAGAACTCGATGAGGAGAGAGAGAGAGACAGAAATCCATGAGAGAGAGAGAGGCGCAGAAAGAGAGAGACAGAAATCCATGAGGAGAGAGAGGCGCAGAAAGAGAGAGACAGAAATCCATGAGGAGAGAGAGGAGCAGAAAGAGAGAGACAGAAATCCATGAGGAGAGAGAGAGGCGCAGAGACATGAAAAGAGACAGAAATCCATGAGAGAGAGAGGCACAGAGAGAGAGAGAAATCCATGAGGAGAGAGCGAGGTGCAGAGACACAGAGAAAGACAGAAATCCATGAAGAGAGAGAGACAGAAATCCATGAGGAGAGAGAGAGGCGCAGAGACACAGAGAGAGACAGAAATCCATGAAGAGAGAGAGACAGAAATCCATGAGGCGAGAGAGAGGCGCAGAGCGAGAGACAGAAATCCATGAGGAGAGAGAGAGGTGCAGAGACACGGAAAGAGACAGAACTCCATGAGGAGAGAGAGGGAGACAGAAATCCATGAGAGAGAGGTGCAGAAAGCGAGAGAGAGAGAGGCGCAGAGACACAGAGAGACAAATCCATGAGGAGAGAGAGAGAGGCGCAGAGAGAGAGAAATCCATGAGGAGAGAGAGAGGTGCAGAGACACAGAGACAGAAATCCATGAGGAGAGAGAGAGGCGCAGAGACAGAGAGAGACAGAAATCCATGAGAGAGAGCTGGGCAGACTCCCCTTACTTCTTGCAGTACAGAAGAGGACGCTATCATACTGGGACCATCTAAACATCAGCAGCCTCAACTCATACCACCATAAAGCCCTACTGGCCAACAAGGACCACCCCAAACCATGTGGGCTGCAACAACTCATATCCACCCTGATCATCCAAAGCCCCCATGAATGCAACCTGACAAAATATCAAATTAAGGCCCTAATTAATGATTCCAGGGAAAACTATATCAGAGAATGGAGACATTATATAGCAAACTCCCAGAAACTCACCATTTACCAATCCTTACAGAGGGAATACAAACTGGCCCCATACCTGGAGCTACTACAAGACCCCAAGGACAGACAGATCCTGAGCTGGTACAGACTGAGCGCCCACAGCCTGGAAATCCAATCAGGGCGGCATAGACAGACCTACAAGCCCAGGGAGAATAGACTGTGCCAGCATTGTGACCAGGGGGCCCTGGAAGATGAGGTCCACTTCCTCCTACAGTGCCCAAGTACTCAACACTTAGGGAAACTCACTTCCAGAGACTCTCCTCTCTCATCCCGAACTTCACCTCTATAGAAGAGACGAGGAAACTCCACATCATACTGGGAGAAGAGACGAGGAAACTCCACATCATACTGGGAGAAAAGACCAGGAAACTCCACATCATACTGGGAGAAGAGGAGCCGGCGGTGAAAATATCTGCCCAATACGTCACAGAATGTCACAGACTGAGAGGAACATGAGAGATCCCAGACTTATAAATCCCCAACACGGACTCGCCCCCATTCCCCTTCACATTATCCCTTACCCCTAGATAATGTCCATGGACTTGCCAATTCCCCCCATCACCCCATATAACCTCCCCATATGCTTTGGCAATGCTAAAATGTATTTGCTCCTGCTAATAAAGCTTATTTTGATTTGAGAGAGAGAGGCGCAGAGAGAGACAGAAATCCATGAGGAAAGAGAGGTGCAGACAGAGAGAGAGAGAGAGGTGCAGACACAGAGAGAGGCGCAGACACAGAGAGGTGCAGACACAGAGAGAGGTGCAGAGAGAGAGAGAGGCGCAGACACAGAGAGAGAGAGGAGGCGCAGACACAGAGAGAGAGGCGCAGACACAGAGAGAGAGGCACAGACACAGAGAGAGAGGTGCAGAGAGAGAGAGAGGTGCAGAGAGAGAGAGAGGTGCAGAGAGAGGCGCAGAGAGAGAGAGGCGCAGAGAGAGACAGAAATCCATGAAAAGAGAGAGGCGCAGAGACACAGAGACAGAAATCCATGAGAGAGAGAGGCGCAGAGGCACAGAAATCCATGAGGAGAGAGAGAGGCGCAGAGACACAGAAATCTATGAGGAGAGAGAGGCGCAAAGACACAGAAATCCATGAGGAGAGAGAGAGGCGCCGAGCCACAGAAATCCATGAGGAGAGAGAGGCACAGAGACTGGGGCAGATCCAGAGACTAGTCTGGCACCCAGGAGCTTACAATCTAGAGGAGCAGGGAACACCCAGGAGTTTACAATCTAGAGGAGCAGAGGGCATCCAGGAGTTTACAATCTAGAGGAGCAGAGGGCACCCAGGAGAGAGAGGCGCAGAGAGACAGAAATCCATGAGGAGAGAGAGGCGCAGAGAGACAGAAATCCATGAGGAGAGAGAGAGGCGCAGAGACACAGAAATCCATGAGGAGAGAGAGAGGCGCAGAGACACAGAAATCCATGAGGAGAGAGAGGCGCAGAGAGACAGAAATCCATGAGGAGAGAGAGAGAGGCGCAGAGAGACAGAAATCCATGAGCAGAGAGAGAGAGGCGCAGAGAGACAGAAATCCATGAGGAAAGAGAGAGGCGCAGAGAGACAGAAATCCATGAGGAAAGAGAGAGAGGCGCAGTGTCAGACCTTTTCAGATATGAAATTTTTATATTTCGCAGGACTGTTTAAATTTGGGGCCAGCAATTGCTTCACACAGACAAATCGTCTGCGTGGTTAATATATATAACAAGAATATGCATTCTAAAGACAATGGATCGTTATTGTTATGCATACAAGGGAAGACTTTTCCATTGAACAAAGAAGGTCTAATGGACTCTGGTTGTAAAAAATAAACAAGCAGATGTTAGATCAAATTGTTTAATAGTCAGGGAACACAATGACAACTGATCTTACCCTAGGATAGGTATCTCAGTATTGTGTTTATTTTGTCAGATTGAAACTCTGAAAGCCACGTAAACATTGAACAATGGGTTGCCCAATAAAGAAAAAAAAAACAGAGAAGGTTAAATGGCTTGGATAAACCAGCTTGTAATGCTATGCTATTCGGCGATATGATCTAACACTATATGGTATTTGAATATTTAATTTATGTGGTCAGTTAGAATAGATAACCTTGGCGTCTTATAAAAAACAGTGGCCCTACCACATTCAGTTGATTATTACAAATGTCTGGTGTACTAGCCTGCATAAAACAGATTAAGTCTGGTAATTGTGAATGTTAAAGACGATATCACGAATGAATGAATTAATGTATGTCTGCAGGATCCTCTCATATACACATCCCTGTGGATTTAAGTAAAAGGGGGTATGAAATGCACACACGCCGTGGCGAAGTATGCCGGCGATGCCACAATAGAAATAAATTTTGATTTGTTAATAAATCTATGGAGTCCCGGGATATAGGAATAAAACGACCCCAAACCAGTAAAAGATTGGCCAAACACATAAATTAATTCCTGCAGAAGGTTGATGGTTGATCTGAGAGCGCCATCTGCTGGCCAGGTAATATAACACCTGGACAGACCCTTGGAGTTGATGAATATATATATCCTCCAATCAAATGAGGCCACATAGTGATGGGCTAGATCTAAAACTGGGCGGAAGACCACTATATAGAGGGGACAATCCAGAGCAGAAGGATCAACACACTGAGAAAAGCTTGGGGAGAGACCTGAGGGATGCTTGGAGGGGAGAAAGGGCAAATATCATCAGCCCCCCTTAAGATGTGACCACACCCTAATCTTCCACCACTCTATCTTCACTAACCGGATGGTAAAGTATGCCTGAATAACTTGATATCTATTTTCTAATTGCATAGTCCTTACTTTAGATGTCCATCACAAACTAAAGGAATATAAATGAATTATTTTGCTGTTTAAGCCTACTCAGTAGACTAGTAATCAACCTTCCACTCCCCTGCAGAGGATTGCTAAGGAAGAAACTATTCCCGGCTGAATACTCGAGCCATAATTTAGTGAAATTATTTATATTCCAAGAATACTGGTTGTGTACATCTAAAGATCAATTGAATACCCATAGTGGGATACGCTGGGACCGTGAAATAGCTTTTATATGTCACGTGTCGTCAGCCCCATTCGTAAAACTAGCATAACTCCTTCCATATCCATCTTGCAGCCCTTTCGATTGAATGCATGTAAGTCAATAAGAAGCTTTGGGTTAACGTATATTGAATGAAGTGCTGTGATTGATCTGTGGAAGAGATAGTCTACCTATCGAGTGTGTTATGTATCTCCCTGAAGGAAGTTGCATTTAGTGAATAGGCCCCCACAATAATAAATTGTGCTGCAGGTGATGCCCAGTAACTGAGTGTTTATTTTAGCCAGGTGGAGGATCGGTTTATAATGGGAAAGGTTTAAGTGAATAGAATAGAGCTTGGTGTTTAAGAACCGAGGCGTGTATATCTGTGGTGCGGTCTATAAACCTAAAATATTTGTCCATTAGATTATTGCGTGTCGCAGTATCGCTACTAATCACGATCTATAATCACTTGTGAAATTGTACCTTGCTAATCCGTTGATAACATATGATTGTATGAAACTTGACGTGTGAATAAATTTTGGTTTGAATTGTTTTACCGTTACGCAGTCTCATATCATCTTTATTGATTTTATTGTGTTTAAAAATATCTAGATAGCATCAAAAGAACTCGGGATAACGCGCCATATATTTGTTAAGACGTATATTCATTGATTGGTTATTAATCCCTATTTTAGGGGTTAAATACCAATTTATACCACTGGTATTGGAGGCACTGTCAATAATATACAGTTGTGTTCAAAATTATTCAACCCCCACTGAAATTGAGTGTTTTGGCCAGTTTGACATTGATTTTGATCATTCAGTCATCTTGCTTACAATTAAATCAAAGAGGCACGTGTAGGTCAGACAAATATAACATAACATTTATAATGAAATAACCACAAATGTCTTTTCTGTGCTCACATCATTATCAGTTTTATTCAACCCCCAAGTGACATTCAATCTTAGTACTTAGTACAACATCCTTTTACAGTTATAACAGCTTTTAAACGTGAAGCATAGCTTGACACAAGTGTCTTGCAGCCATCTACGGGTATCTTCGCCCATTCGTCATGGGCAAAAGCCTCCAGTTCAGTCACATTCTTAGGCTTGCACACTGCAACTGCTTTCTTTAAGTCCCACCAGAGGTTCTCAATGGGATTTAAGTCAGGTGACTGCGATGGCCACTCCAAAATGTTCCAGCCTTTAATCTGCAACCATGGTCTAGTGGACTTGGAGGTATGCTTGGGATCATTGTCCTGTTGAAAGGTCCAACGTCAACCAAGCCTCAGGTTTGTGACGGACTGCATCACATTGTCATCCAATATCTCCTGGTACTGAAGAGAATTCATGGTACCTTGCACACGCTAAAGCTTCCCTGTACCTGCAGAAGCAAAACAGCCCCAAAGCATGATTGACCCCCCGCCATGCTTCACAGTAGGCAAGGTGTTCTTTTCTTCATAGGCCTTGTTCTTCCTCCTCCAAACATAGCGTTGATCCATGGGCCCAAATAGTTCTAATTTTGTTTCATCAGTCCACAGAACACTATCCCAAAACTTCTGTGGTTTGTCCACATGACGTTTGGCATACTGCAGTCGACTCTTCTTATTCTTTGGAGACAGCAAGGGGGTGCGCCTGGGAGTTCTGGCATGGAGGCCTTCATTACGCAGTGTGCGCCGTATTGTCTGAGCTGAAACTTCAGTACCCACATCTGACAAATCTTTTCTCAGTTCCTCAGCAGTCACACGGGGACTTTTCTCCACTCTACGCTTCAGGTAGCGCACAGCAGTCGAAGTCAGCATCTTCTTTCTGCCACGACCAGGTAGCGTTTCAACAGTGCCCTTTGCCTTGAATTTGCGAATGATGCTTCCTATGGTCTCTCTTGGTATGTTTAACATCTTTGCAATCTTCTTATAGCCATTGCCCTTCCTGTGAAGAGTAATCACCTCTTCTCTTGTCTTCCTGGACCATTCTCTTGACTTCACCATGTTTGTAACCACACCAGTAAATGTCTAGAAGGAACTGAGTATCACAGTCATTTTAAAGCTGCCTAATTGGTGCTTATTATGCTTTATTGCTGCTCCGTGACATCCACAGGTGTTTTCAATACCTGATTGAAAACACTTGAATGAACCTCTGTTCTTCAGAGTGGTAGTCTTTAAGGGGTTGAATAATTGTGTCAATGAAGAATTCACAAAAGAAACATTTACTACTGTATTACAAAACCAATTGATGTCATTTTAGTTGCATATGGTTCTTTAAAAAGTCCTTGTAGGATTTCATTCTGAATACAATTACAAATGTCACTAAATTCCCTAAAACCCTTTACAGCATTGGGGGTTGAATCATTTTGAACACAACTGTATATATATATCTACAATAAGAAAAATATACGTCATAATTAATATATCCCTGACCTATTAAAGAAGTCAATAATCTCTAACAGCAGACACAGAGAGAGGCGCAGACACAGAGAGAGAGAGAGGCGCAGAGAGAGGCGCAGAGAGAGAGAGAGAGAGGGACAGAAATCCATGAAAAGAGAGAGGCGCAGAGACACAGAGACAGAAATCCATGAGGAGAGAGAGAGAGGCGCAGACACAGAGACAGAAATCCATGAGGAGAGAGAGGCGCAGAGACACAGAAATCCATGAGGAGAGAGAGGCGCAGAGACACAGAAATCCATGAGGAGAGAGAGGCGCAGAGACAGGGGTGGATCCAGAGACTAGTCTAAGGACATTCAAACCATCACCGGGATTCGATATCCAGAAGGTGCGGCAGAAGCAAGCAGAAGATGGCCACAGAGACAGACTTCAGACGTAGATTACGAGAAAGGCAGAACCAGCATAGTGGACCGATGACGGAACAGGTCCTGCTGGAAGAGAGTGCGAAGATCCGTCTGATGATGTGGTGGGAAGCTCTTCATGCCGAGCGAATGTACAATGGCAAAATGATCCCCTTGGGCTACGTGAGGTACGAGATAATATTGGAGAGTCGTATGGTGGGCCTGGGAGAAGAGCCACCAGAAGAGGATGTGCAGGAGCTCTGCAGACTGATTCTGGAGGAAATGGCACTAGAGGAAAGATACAGAGCCCTCCGATGGTATGCAGCAAAAGTGTACCCCTGGCTAGCGGATGACAGCCCGACGGAAGGCTATGGCTACGGCAGCCTGGGGCTGTTACATGAGAAGCTAGTGGAGGATCCAGATTTTGGGAGTGAATCGGAGTGGCGTCTGGAGGATATCTTGGAGTGCGGAGAGAGAGAGATGGAGCTCTCTGGTGACATTTTGTTCCAGGAGGATGTGGAATTCCTTGGTGTCCAGGAATGGGAGCTGGAAATAGCCTACAAGACGTTGTTAGAGTCCAATAAACAGCTAGGCTTGACTCCCTTTGGCTGGGTCGACCTAGAAAGACCAGCAGACACACAGACCAGGGGGCAGAGCGCCAGTAGTTTCTGCCCAGCAAGTGCGGCAGTGTTGGAACGTCGAGGGGAGGAAGAAGGTCAGAGGCCCCAGATGGTGGACACAGAGAAAAAGGATCTTACCGACAGTTCCGTCGAGGAGGAACAGCTACAAGGGGACTGCCAAGCAATGCTAGATTATGGTCAGCAACTTGGCTCAGAGTTTATGCCCCTAGAGCAGCAAATTTCCCTAGAAGAAGAGGCTGCGGTCCTTCCCACGAAGCCCGGAAGATGTGGGGCAGTTGGCTTAGATTCAACGTTTGTATCGGCAGGCGCTCCAGCGCTTACGGATTATCATTTATGTACGGGGGAGCGATACCCCAACCCAGCGGAAAAGCAACAGAGGGCATCTCTGGAAGAGAGTGCTGTTTGTACCTCTCCCCAACTGCAGGTAATAATCCCAGGAAGGGAGACAGCTGGTCTCACTCCTCAGCAGATCGAGCCCCAGCGTGAGGATGGGGGTGCGACCTTTTTCCAGTCAAAGTGTGCTGCTGACCCCCTCCCCCGGGGTGTGGGAGACATTTACTGTGGGAGTATAGATGAGACTATGGTTTCCAAGTGTGTGCCCTCTGAGTGCTGGGCAGTTGGCGCAGATCCCCAGCCATCTCCTGAAGAGACACCAGCCACCCCCCCATTCTCTCCAGCAGCTGATCGCAATACCAAGAGATGGGGCAGCTGTAATCTCTTCTGAGTGCACAGCGCAATCTAGGGGAGACTGCAGAAGCAGTTTTGCTCCCCAGCGCACAAATCAAACTTTCCGGCAGGATGTTTTTCTGGGGTGGGAGTTTGCGACTAACGCGGGTCTAGACCTGTGGGGGGTCAAAGACCTGGTTAGTCTGTTTTGGAAGGGGGAGATATGTGATAGAACACAATGTCGTTGTGCTACTTGGAGGGGGCTGCACGCTAGCCTCCTGCCTACAGACTATGGCCCGTGAAAGAGACTATTGGGGAACTGGTGGACCTTTTAAAGATATTTGGTGGGGTCCGTGGACATCCCCAAGTGGACCCGCAGAGGATCTCACCGGGTCTGCCAACTGGTAACTTGGGGGAGATATGTGACGGGACGGCCGCCACTACGCTGTAGCGCAGTACAACAGTTCAAGTGTTTATTTATTTGTGTGTATTAAAAGTTTGTTAGCCCTTATTTTTATAAGTACCCCAATGTGATTTTCCCTGTTTTATAGATATGCCAGTTAACTAAAGATTTCTTATGTCTGTGTGTTATTCCCTGTATAGTGTAGATCTCTGTGTTAGTACCTGCTATTGTGTAAATTCTCTCAGTAAGAGATTCCTTTTGTTCATCCTGGCTTTCTCCTTCCCCCATTCTCCATTGTTTGAAGGCCCTGGGTAGTTATCTGATCGGTGATGTTGTCTGGTTGATTGTATGCAAATGTTCTGGTCCTTGACTATCTGTCCTCTCTGTGAATAAACAGTCAGTTCTATTCTGACCAAGCTTGAAGTCACGACTCATGTTTTGGAGTACCAGGAATCTTCTGCCCGCTGTGCAAAGGAAAGGCTCCAGGTCTACAGCTTCGGCTTATTCCGGGGGGTGCTAGTCAGGCTCTCTACAGGCACCGGGCCTTGGTACCAGAGAAAGGTGTGGGAGTCACGAGGAGAAACTGGGTGTCCAGCGAGGAAGCAGCATTTGGCAGATGTGACCCTGTCCGGGCACAGAGATCTGTTACAGTCCATAAATCGGGTTGGCGCTGTAACTTCCCCGGCTCTCTGTGCGAGACACACTGCATTACATTATACAGATTCCCCGGCTCTCTGTGAGTCACACTGCATTACATTATACACATTCCCCGGCTCTCTGTGAGGCATACTGCATTACATTATACAGATTCCCCGGCTCTCTGTGAGTCACACTGCATTACATTATACACATTCCCCGGCTCTCTGTGAGGCATACTGCATTACATTATACACATTCCCCGGCTCTCTGCGACACACTGCATTACATTATACAGATTCCCCGGCTCTCTGCGAGACACACTGCATTACATTATACAGATTCCCCGGCTCTCTGCGACACACTGCATTACATTATACAGATTCCCCGGCTCTCTGCGACACACTGCATTACATTATACAGATTCCCCAGCTCTCTGTGAGGCATATTGCATTACATTATACAGATTCCCTGGCTCTGTGAGTCACACTGCATTACATTATACAGATTCCCTGGCTCTCTGTGAGACACACTGCATTACATTATACAGATTCCCCGGCTCTCTGTGAGTCACACTGCATTACATTATACACATTCCCCGGCTCTCTGCGAGACACACTGCATTACATTATACACATTCCCCGGCTCTCTGCGACACACTGCATTACATTATACAGATTCCCCGGCTCTCTGCGAGACACACTGCATTACTTATACAGATTCCCCGGCTCTCTGCGACACACTGCATTACATTATACAGATTCCCCGGCTCTCTGTGACACACTGCATTACATTATACAGATTCCCCAGCTCTCTGTGAGGCATATTGCATTACATTATACAGATTCCCGGCTCTCTGCGAGACACACTGCATTACATTATACAGATTCCCCGGCTCTCTGTGACACACTGCATTACATTATACAGATTCCCTGGCTCTCTGTGAGACACACTGCATTACATTATACAGATTCCCGGCTCTCTGTGAGACACACTGCATTACATTATACAGATTTCCCAGCTCTCATGTCACTGTCTCTGCTTGTTTTATGGTCAGGGACCAAATCACATAAAATGTCCATAAGTCAGGTTGGCGCTGTGACTTATAAAGCAGGACGCTGCTCAGGGACACGTTTCACCAGAGGAAGGTGTGAGTGAGGTGGCGCTATATACCCTCACCATAATAAGGCCAAATCCAGCCACACCTAAACATTGTTACCTTCACTCGCCGGTACCTGCACGGGGACCATACATGGCTGTGGGTGAGCAGAAGCTCATAGTATTCCTGGATATCTGAGGAGAGAGACCGCAACACCGTTATTACATATATATAACATGTACAACCCCCCCCGAAACCCTCAGTATACACACACGGACACACCTGAAGCTCAGCACAGCAATCCCGAACCCAGACACTCTCAACTGCCCCCACTCTCCAGCCTGGATCTCCTAAACTCCTCCCATTCCCCAGCCTGAATCTCCTAAACTCCTCCCACTCCTGAGCCTGAATCTCCTAAACTGCTCCCACTCCCCAGCCTGATTCTCCTAAACTGCTCCCACCACCCAGCATGAATCTCCTAAACTCCTCCCACTCCTGAGCCTGGATCTCCTAAACTGCTCCCACCACCCAGCCTGAATCTCCTAAACTGCTCCCACCACCCAGCCTGAATCTCCTAAACTCCTCACATTCCCCAGCCTGAATCTCCTAAACTCCTCCCACTCCTGAGCCTGAATCTCCTAAACTGCTCCCACCACCCAGCCTGAATCTCCTAAACTGCTCCCACCACCCAGCCCAAATCTCCTAAACTGCTCCCACTCCCCAGCCCGATTCTCCTAAACAGCTCCCACCACCCAGCCTGAATCTCTTAAACTCCTCTCATTCCCCAGGCTGAATCTCCTAAACTGCTCCCACTCCCCAGCCTGAATCTCCTAAACTGCTCCCACCACCCAGCCTGAATCTCCTAAACTGCACCCACTCCCCAGCCTGATTCTCCTAAACTGCTCCCACCACCCAGCCTGAATCTCCTAAACTCTTCACATTCCCCAGCCTGAATCTCCCAAACTCCTCTCCCCAGCCTGGATCTCCTAAACTGATCCCACCACACCCAGCTTGAATCTCCAAAACTGCTCCCACCACCCCCAGCCTGATTCTCCTAAACTGCTCCCACCACCCAGCCTGAATCTCCTAAACCGCTCCCATCACCCAGCCTGAATCTCCTAAACTGCTCCCACTCCCCAGCCTGATTTTCATAAACTCCTCCCACTCCCCAGCCTGAATCTTCTAAACTGCTCCATCACCCAGCCTGAATTTCCTAAACTCCTTCCACTCCCCAGCCTCAACCTCCTAAACTCCTCCCACTCCCCAGCCTGAATCTTCTAAACTGCTTCCACCACCCCAGCCTGAATCTGACACAAAGATTTGCAACAGGGTTGATGTTCCTGGAGGGATCAGCCAAATGACAAATGATTTAGGTAAGCTAAAAAAATGGTGGGAGTTGTGGCAATTGAGTTTTAATGTGGATAAGTGCAAGATAATGCACCTGGGACGTAAAAAACCCAAGGGCTGAATATAGAATATTTGATACAGTTCTAACCTCAACATCTGAGGGTTGGGATTTAGGGTTATTATTCAGAGGATCTAAGGGTAAGTAGTCAATGTAATAGAGCAGCAGGAAATACTGGCAGAATGCTTGGAAATGCTGGCAGAATGCTTGGTTGTGTAGGGAGAGGTATTAGCAGTAGGAAAAGGGAAGTGCTCATGCCACTGTACAGAGCACTGGTGAGACCTCACTTGGAGTACTGTGTGCAGTACTGGAGACCGTATCTCCAGAAGGATATAGACATCTTGGAGAGAGTTCAGAGAAGGGCTACTAAAATGGTGTACGGCTTGAAGGAGAAAAGTTACCAAGAAGGCTTAATGATCTTAACATGTACAGCTTGGAAAAAAGACGAGACAGAGGAGATATGATAGAAACATTTAAATACGTAAAGGGAATCCACAAGGTAGAGGAAGGGAGTATATTTAAAAGGAAACAAAATAGCAAAACAAAGGACATAGTCTTAGATTAGAGGGGCAAAGGTTTAAAAGTAACATCAGGAAGCATTATTTTACTGAGCGGGTGGTGGATACATGGAACAGTCTTCCAGTAGAAGTGGTAGAGGCCAAAACAGTAATTGAATTTAAGCAGGCATGGGATAGGCATAAGGCTATCCTAAACAAAAGCTAAATCCAGGTAAAGTATCCATGTAATTGGGCAGACTAGATGGGCCGAAAGGTTCTTATCTGCCGACATTTTTCTATGTTTCTATGTTTCTATGTTTCTAATCTCCTAAACCCCTCCAACTCCCCAGCCTGAATCTCCTAAACTGATCCCACCACCCCCAGCCTGAATCTCCTAAACTCCTCCCACTCCCCAGCCTGAATCTCCTAAACTGATCCCATTCCCCAGCCTGAATCTCCTAAACTCCTCCCGCTCCCCAGCCTCAACCTCCTAGACTGCTCCCACCACCCAGCCTGAATCTTCTAAACTCCTCCCACTCTCCAGCCTGAATCTCCTAAACTGATCCCACTACCCCCAGCCTGAATCTCCTAAACTGCTCCCATCACCCAGCCTGAATCTCCTAAACTGCTCCCATCACCCAGCCTGAATCTCCTAAACTGCTCCCATCACCCAGCCTTTATCTCCTAAATTGCTCCCACTCCCAAGCCTGATTTTCATAAACTCCTCCCACTCGTGAGCCTGAATCTCCTAAACTGCTCCCACCACCCAGCCTGAATCTTCTAAACTCCTTCCACTCCCCAGCCTCAACCTCCTAGACTGCTCCCACCACCCAGCCTGAACCTTCTAAACTGCACCCACCACCCAGCCTGAATCTCCTAAACTCCTCCCACTCCCCAGCCTGAATATCCTAAACTCCTCCCACTCCCCAGCCTGAATCTCGTAAATTGATCCCACCACACAGCCTGATTCTCCTAAACTGCTCCCACCACCCAGCCTGAATCTCCTAAACTGCTCCCACCACCCAGCCTGAATCTCCTAAACTGCTCCCACCACACAGCCTGATTCTCCTAAACTGCTCCCATCACCCAGCCCGGTGTTCCGTCGAGGATTGCCTGCCTGTCGAATAATGCCTGGCCCGCTCTGCGCATGCGCCTGGTGCACCTACATCATTATGAATTAATAAAATTACTCTAATTTCGATCAGCGTCGGATCATTCGGACACGAGCGCCCGATCAGAGGGTCAGTGAGAGAGAGGGATGGATATATATAGCAATGGGAAACATTTTTTTATATATATATATAAATAAATGCACCATTCCAAAATATATTAATGAAAAGAAAGAAAAATGAAAAAAAAACGTTATCCTATTGAAGTACAGCACCATTACAGCAGCTGCTCACCACTTGCCAACTGTTAACATGGTGCGATATTTTGAAATTAGAGTAACTTTATTAATTCATAATGACGTAGGTGCACCAGGCGCATGCGCAGAGCGGGCCAGGCATTATTCGACAGGCAGGCAATCCTCAACGGAACACCGGATCTCCAAAACTCCTCCCATTCCCCACCCTGAGTCTCCTAAACTGCTCCCACCACCCAGCCTGAATCTCCTAAACTGCTCTCACCCCCCAGCCTGAATCTCCTAAACTGCTCTCACCCTCCCCCCCCCAGCCTGGCCTTTCTAAACTGCTTCCACTCCCTAAACCCAGTGTAAGGCCCTTCCAAGCTGCTTCCATCCCCCCAGCCTGGTTTTCCTAACTTGCTCCAACCACCCAGCCTGGCCCTCCTAAACTGCTCCCCTGGAATTCACAGTATCACCTCCTTCAAAATCCGGTTCCCATCTCGCACGGTGTGCCGTCTTACCCAGCAGAGCCTGGAATAAGTTACTCTGGAAGATGCTGATCAGAGTCTCTGCTTTGTCGTGCAGCGTGGAGTCACGTCTCTGGGCGTTCTCCATCGGATGCAGCACTGCCTGCGGTTTAGAGATTGGTGGGTTTTTGTAAAAGGGGTTAAAACTTTTGCAATTGAAAATTAGTGCAGTTAGTTGCAAGAAGAAGCAGAGAAGCAACTGCTGGCGTCCCAAGCCACCACAAAACAAAGAGACACACACAAACATACACAAACATACAAGATTCCTGGCACATGGTTTGGCGACGCACGGATTTTCACTGGCTTTATTGTTAAGTTTTTAATATCCCTGAAGCCTATCGAGCAGGGATAGTGAAAGGGCCACGACCACCAAAATGCCAAATGTCCGTATTGTGTTTATTTTATGTTGCTGATATTTTACATGTATTTTGTTTATATTCCTCCATATGTGTCACTGGTGTGACGGAACCGTGCTCTTCCGCCTGTCCTGACTCTCCAGACACCCCTTCGTTGCGTTCAGCCCGGCTACTGGGAGCGCTGTCCTCAGCGCCTCGAGCAGCTTGACCCGCCTGCTTCTGTTCCTCTGCCCTGGAGCCGTTAGGAATTTCCAGAAGGCTGCTCTCTGCCTTCTGAGGGTGAGTGTGGAGTGTAGCGTAGTTTGTAATAAAACACCAGACGTGGCTTTATGCTTTAAAACAGGATTCTCTCTCTCTGAGCTCTGAGAGTTCTGACCTTTAATGAACAAAAACGCCACCATTTATGCTGAGATCCAACAGTCATAATTTGCATAAAATGATGCACCTCATCCTACCAATATGCTAATTACATTATGTCAGATATTTACAATAAACATTCTTTAGCTCACACAACATTTACATAACCTATTGTTCTAACACATCAGATTAAAGACAAACACTATCACAGATCCCTTGAATCAAACATGCAGCTAGATAAGGGGAAAAGCCCTGTTGCATAAATTACACAGCAGTAAAGCTTGTTTACTGTATACACAAAACACATTTACCTACAGGAATATAAGTATTTAAAACTAAAGTTACGCCATTTTACACTAAACTAATTTAAACTAAAACCAAACGATGTAAAATATACTTAAAACACACAATATAAATGAACATAAAGTCTCTTGGGGTTTGAAGCATGGAGCGTTACGTCAGCTCCATGACATATGTCCCCCCCTTCCAGAACGGCAGGGAAAGCTTAGATCCCAAATGGATCGCTTGCCACTGACGAGACTTCTCACCTTGGTGTGGGTCCATAGTCTGTCGGGAGGAGGCGAGCACCCGGGTTTCTCCACTTGTCCTTGTGGGCTGGCCTGATGTCCGAGGGGTGCCCTATACTCTGGGGTCCGGCGTGTCGCTGGTGTAATCCTTTGCTGGTGTCCCCTCCTGGGGAAGTGTCTCGCTGTTGGGGAGAGGTACCGCCTGTACCTTCTCCCAGGGTATCAATAACCCGGGGGAACATGTGCCAACTGCACGTGCCCCTGGTGCTCTGGCCAGCCGTTGAGGTGAATAGGTGGGGCAAGAGGCCTCTGGCCTAACGGGTTGGGAGGCTGGGCAGAGGTTGGAAATGCTCTGTCCCGTTGCCAGCTCTTCTGCTGGAGGGGTAGATGCTGGGGACATGTCTCCGGGTGGGAGAATGGTGTCCTCCATTCTCGGTGGGGTCATCAGTTGCTGGGCCGACAGCCCATGGAGATCCTTGCTTGGGTCATCTTGGTGCAACTTGGGGAGTGGGCAGAGGCCAGTGGCGCTCTGTCCTGTCGCCAGCGCTTCTGCTGGGGGGTTGGACACAAAGGTAGTGTCTGCTGGTGGGAACGCGGGGAAGGCATCCTCCACTTGCGGTGGAGATGGAGAGGGCCATCCGTACCCGTCTGTCGGTTGCTCAGGCATGACTTGGGCAACCCCAGGCTCATGCTGGCAATTTAGCACCTGCAGTACTTGGTGCAATATCGCCACTTCTTCCACGATGGGTAGAATGGGAGAACATAGGGGCACCTCCGGCTCCATTTCCTCAGGTTCCTCTGCCCCGTCCAGACTGTCCGCTCTGCCTGCCAGACAGTCCCAGGCCTCTGTCACTGCCATATCTAGGCCTTCAAGCTCCTCCAGCCATCCGTGGCTGGGAGCACATTGGGGCAAAACTGGGCCATCTGCCCCACATCCCCACCACTCTCCAGTGGGGACTTCCGGTTCACCCACTGTCCCGAGGCAGTCCTCCTCTAAAAGAGCCCAGCTACCCTGCCGGGTCACACTGGTGGAGAGCGCTGTCTCATCCACCATCGTCTGCCTGTAATCCTCTGGCTCTTGACAGTAGAGTCCAGAGGCATGCTGCGCCGTGGTCCACACTTTGGTCGGCACCAAATCATTGTCCCAGTCTAGAGGCTCTGGGACCTCAGACAGCCCCATCCTACCTCGCATCTCGGCCAGCCGGAGTTCGTGCTGCCGCTCACGCTCCCTCTCCTGGCGATCCAGCTCTCTTTCCTGCTGGGCATCCTGCAGCATTATGTCCGAGATGGCCCGACTAATGGCTTCCTCGGACGTATCGCTCTCTTACAGGGCCATTCGTCGCCGGACCCTCTGCTGGAAAAGCTCCTCAGCTGACCAGGGTCTCTGGTCCATTTTGGTCAGCTCGCTGATTAGGGCATCCTTGCCCTTGGATCCGGCGATCCCTCCTCGGCTCTCCAGCAGGTCTCTCAGGGTGTCCCGCTAGCAGGCTGTATAGTTGGCCATCTCGGGGTGTATTGGTGTTTGAGAGCCTCTATCCCACTTCTTGCCACCAATGTGACGGAACCGTTCTCTTCCGCCTGTCCTGACTCTCCAGACACCCCTTCGTTGCGGTCAGCCCGGCTACTGGGAGCGCTGTCCTCAGCGCCTTGAGCAGCTTGACCTGCCTGCTTCTGTTCCTCTGCCCTGGAGCCGTTAGGAAATTCCAGAAAGACGCTCTGTGCCTTCTGAGGTTGAGTGTGGAGTGTAGCATAGTTTGTAATAAAACACCAGACGTGGCTGTATGCTTTAAAACAGGATCCTCTCTCTGAGCTCTGAGAGTTCTCTGACTTTTAATGAGCAAAAAACGCCACCATTTATGCTGAAATCCAACAGTCATAATTTGCATAAAATGACACACCTCGTCCTACCAATATACTAATTACATTATGTCAGATATTTACAATAAAAATTCTTTAGCCTTCAGCTCACACAACATTTACATAACCTATTGTTCCAGCACATCAGATTAAAGACAAACACTATCACAGATCCCTTGAATTAAACATGCAGCTAGATAAGGGGAAAAGCCCTGTTGCATAAATTACACAGCAGTAAAGCTTGTTTACTGGCTATACAGAAACACATTTACCTACAGGAATATAAGTATATTTAAAACTAAATTTACGCCAATTTACACTAAACTAAATTAAACTAAAACCAAACGATGTAATATATTTTAAAACACACAATATAAATGAACATAAAGTCTCTTGGGGTTTGAAGCATGGAGCGTGGGTGCATCCGTTGTGTGATATTTTCCTCCATATGTGTCACTGGGTGCATCCATTGTGTGATATTTTCCTCTATGTGTCACTGGGTGCATCCATTGTGTGATATTTTCCTCTCTATGTGTCACTGGGTGCATCCATTGTGTGATATTTCCCTCTATATGTGTCACTGGGTGCATCCATTGTGTGATATTTCCCTCTATATGTGTCACTGGGCGCATCCATTGTGTGATATTTCCCTCTATATGTGTCACTGGGTGCATCCATTGTGTGATAGTTTGTGTTGAATCTTGTCACAGACCTACCGGTAACATGGCGTTCCCCTGTGTGAATCACAACTATTATTCCACCCCTAATTTGGGAGCCATGCATGCTGGACCTATTGTTTTCATTGTGGATCACACAGTCTTTGTTTCGGACCACGCGGTGTAAAATGTTGGCATACTTCATCTGGTTTGTATTGGTTTCGATCCAGTCCATCCGATATGATATAACCACTGTCCCCGTCATTCGAATTATCGAACCAATCAATATCAAGCCCGTTTCGAAACCTTCATTTGATGGAGCCAGCTCAGCCAGCAGACCTAATTGAAGCCCGACTGTACCTGGGAACCAGCCAATGGGAACTGTTGGGGTGGATGGGGAGTTTGAAAGTAGGGATGAGCTGTTCGGGTTCGGACGGTTCGGGGTTCGACCCGAACTTAGCCTGTTCGAGCAGATCGCGAACCCCGAACATTTCCGGGTGTTCGCCGCATGTTCGACCACAATGGACCACAATGCATTTTCCCACTGCCTGAAACTCGTAATTGGCTACAGCCTTGCACCTGACCACAGGTCTGGTGCAAGACTGGTTGAACACTATGCCAATCACCGCTCAGAGTCCTGATTGGACAAATTTTGCCCAATCATGGGCTCACAGAGCTAAGTCCCGCAGCACACTATATAAGGTTTCAACGCAGCGCTTTCTGCACGCATTTCAGAGGAGATTTCAAAGAAGATAGTTGTGTGTGTTGTTACTGCTGGTCTGCCACGCTACTGGGGGGGTCTGGGGGGTCTCATTTCTACCAAATATAAGGGAATTTAGGTGATGTGTGTCTTGTCACTGTGCCAGCAAGTTTTTTTGGGGTTTACAACTTTATTTAAAACATTTGTGTATTGAGGTGATTTTCTGGGTCTTGTCACACTGTGCCAGCAAGTCTTTTTGGGGCTCATTTATACCAAATATCAGGGAATTTAGGTGATGTGTGTCTTGTCACTGTGCCAGCAATTTGTTTTGGGGTTTACAACTTTCTTTAAAACATTTGTGAATTGAGGTGATCTTCTGGGTCTCGTCACACAGCCAGCAATTATTTTCTTTAAAACTAATTTCTTTAAAACACTTGGGAATTAAGGTGATCTGTGTCTCGTCATACAAAATGTACCACGCTGTATTTTGGGGCTCACTAATTTCTTTAAAACACTTGGGAATTAAGGTGATCTGTGTCTCGTCATACAAAATGTACCACGTTGTATTTTGGGGCTCACTAATTTCTTTAAAACACTTGGGAATTAAGGTTATCTGTGTCTCGTCATACAAACAGTACCACGCTGTATTTTGGGGCTCACTAATTTATTTAAAACACTTGTGAATTAAGGTGATCTGTCTCTTGTCACTGGCTGCCAACTATCAGTGTGTCTCACTGAGTTATACCAGAGTTCTTTTAATCTTTATACCAGAGTTGAATCAGAGTTCTGTATATATTTAATCTATATATCACTCACCATGTCTGAAAGAACAAAAAGGACAGGCAGACGCTCCCAGCCACAGATAAGAGGGCAAGCAGCCCCTGTGTCGGGAGGCTGTGTCTCTGGTCGTGGTGGACGTGGTGCATCCTCTGCAGGGGCACGCTTGTCCTTTCTAACTGGTGCTGGCCGTCTTAAGTAGCAGCAACATACAGAGGACTTGGTGGATTGGCTAACCAGGCCATCCTCATCCTATGAGTCCTCTGCCAGCCAGGCTTCTAGTGCTTTACAGTCCACCTCAGCTGCCAAAGCATCTAATGCAGCCTCCATGGCCACAGCTACTCCTGCCGTAGCCTCGCTATCACACACGGAGGAGTCAGCTGAATTGTTTGACTACAATGACAGTGACATGCTGCTTGAGGATGCGCAGCAAGTACAGTGCTCTGATTCAATCTCTGAGGTTGAGGAAGGAAGTATAATCAACCTAGAGGAAGAGAGTGCCAGTGATGACACACAAATAACTGGCACTCATGTTGCCCCAGCAGCTGCAGCATACTGCCAAGTTGGCTCCAGTGACGAGGAGATAGGGGGTGAAGATGACATTGATGATGATGAGGTCACTGACTCCACCTGGGTGCCAGATCGAACTGAGGAATCAAGTGAGGAGGAGGAGGAGGCACAGCAAACACGAGGCACAACATCCTCTGTGACCAACCGTAGCACTAGCCAGTCCAAGGCATCACATGTCAGAGCTGCTCCGGTGCAGAGCGCTGTTGTCTCAGAGAACAAATGCAGGAAATCTGCTGTCTGGGAGTTCTTTAAGAACTGTGCAGCAGACCCCAGCGTTGCTATTTGTAATCTATGTCAGAGGAGGCTGAAGCTAGGACCCTGCGAATCATAAATTTTCGCTCAAATCGAATTACGAATCGAATCGGCTGTAAAGGTTCTAACTCGAATCGAATATCGAATGGAATCGAAAACTTCTGAAAAGTGACGCTTTCGTGTACGATACACAGCCTGGATAGGTATGCTTTGTTTGTGTATACAGCCTCAGGTTCAGCTGACGTTACAGCTGCAATCTAACAGTGATGGGCTTAATATACTAGTCTATAGCAAACTACACATCATGAAACGTAAAAAAAACTTGTATATGATTATATATTTAAAAATTATTAATTATTATAATTATATAATTATTTCCCACACAGAGCAGAGTGACCCCCATATGATTATATCCCACACAGAGCAGAGTGACCCCCATATGATTATCTCCCACACAGAGCAGAGTGACCCCCATATGATTATATCCCACACAGAGCAGAGTGACCCCCATCTAATTATCTCCCACACAGAGCAGAGTGACCCCATATGATTATATCCCACACAGAGCAGAGTGACCCCCATATGATTATATCCCACACAGAGCAGAGTGACCCCCATATGATTATATCCCACACAGAGCAGAGTGACCCCCATATGATTATCTCCCACACAGAGCAGAGTGACCCCCATATGATTATCTCCCACACAGAGCAGAGTGACCCCCATATGATTATCTCCCACACAGAGCAGATTGACCCCCATATGATTATCTCCCACACAGAGCAGACAGAGTGATCCCATATATAATAATAATTATCTCCCATACAGAGCAGTGACCACTAATAGTGTGTGTATATATATATATATATATACACACACTATCTCCCACACAGAGCAGAGTGACCCCCATATATATATATATATATATATTATCTCCCACACAGAGCAGAGTGACCCCATATATATATATATATATATTATCTCCGACACAGAGCAGAGTGACCCCCATATGATTATCTCCCACACAGAGCAGAGTGACCCCCATATATGATTATCTCCCACACAGAGCAGAGTGACCCCCATATGATTATCTCCCACACAGAGCAGAGTGACCCCCATATGATTATCTCCCACACAGAGCAGAGTGACCCCCATATGATTATCTCCCACACAGAGCAGAGTGACCCCCATATGATTATCTCCCACACAGAGCAGACAGAGTGACCCCCATATATAATTATTAGATTTTTTTATGGATATATATAAAAATGAGCAGCAAATAAATAAATGCCAGGTTTAAATAAGAAAAAAAATGGCTTGGCAAAATTAAAATATATTGTTCTTGTATAGTTGCTAGTTAATGCCAGGGTTTTTCTTTTTACATTTGATTCCTTTTTTTTCTCTCATTTGTTCTGCATAAAAAAATGATGGGTAAGGGCCCCCCTGGATCACCCCCCCCCCGGCGGCCATCTTCTGGGTTCCTGCAAAAGAAGCACATTGTAAACGTGACAGGGATACCGATAGTTAATTAAATTATACTCACCAGCACCATCCAAACGTGACACGACACAGCCCTCGCTCCTCCTCGCTCCTCGCTCTGTCCTCCGACCTCCGAACACGTCCACAGCTCCAGTTCAGACTCCGTCCAGGGCCTCTACGCAGCTTCCTTCCACCGCAGCTTCCTCTGAACCTTGGGGTGGGCGGCTCCTAGCAACGTGCTGTGACGTTCCCAGCCGTGTGCCGCGTGCGGAGCATCTGGAGGCATGCTGCGATCTTCCCAATTCGAAATTTTTTCGAATCGAGCTGCAAATTCGAATTCGAATCGAATTCGACCAGCGATTCGATTTTGAATCGAATTTCGAAGCCTTGCAGGTCCCTAGCTGAAGCGTGGGATAAAAACCGGACACTTGGGTACCACATGCTTGAGGCGACATATGAACAAGTGCCACACATCCCGTTGGGGCAAAACTTTGCGTAGGTCCTCCTCCTCCTCATCTGTCTCTACCCACACTGTATGTCCTGCCATGCAATTGCCTACAACCTGCACCGACAGGGATGATGCTACAGTAATGGATGTACCAGCAGGTCCTTCCTCACAATGTGACATCATCCCAGTAGCTGAAGATTTACGCAGTCAGATTACGTTGCCGCAGCTGCTGCAAAAATATAGTCCAAACCATCCCCAAGCACAGCGTCTAAATGCCAGCTTAGCAAAATTACTCGCATTGCAGCTGCTGCCGTTCCAGCTGGTGGACTCTGCTCCCTTCCGTGAATTTGCTGAATGCGCTGTACCACAGTGGCAGGTTCCAAAACGCCATTACTTTTCACGGATTCCATTCCAGCACTATACCAACACGTGGAAGACAATGTTATCCAGTCATTGGGAAAGGCAATCAGCAGCAAGGTGCATGTCACTTTAGATACGTGGTCCAGCAAGCATGGACAGGGTCGTTACATTTCCTTCACGGCACACTGGGTAAATCTGATTGCAGCTGGGAGGGATCCAAGACGGGGCTCTGTGCTGGAGCTTGTTCATCCACCACGCCTCCAGAAAGCTGCTTGTATGAGGTCTGTCTGCTCCACCACCATCACCTCTTCCTCCTCCTCCTCCTCCTTCTCTGTCTCTGGCGAAGTGGCAGTTAAACCGACGCCTGACAGGGTCTACGCAATGGCTCAAGCAAAAAGATGCCATACTGTGCTTGAGCTGGTTTGTTTAGGGGACAGGAGCCACACCGGGTCAGAAATTTTGTCAGCTCTGCAGGGGCAGGTGCAGAGATGGTTAACACCACGCCAGCTTGAGCTGGGAATGATCGTCTGCGATAATGGCAGCAACCTTCTCTCCGCCCTACGCAAGGGTAAATTGACGCATGTACCATGCCTAGCACACGTCCTAAATCTGGTGGTACAGCGTTTCCTAACCAAGTACCCAGGGCTGCCAGAGCTTCTCAGCCAGGCCAGAAAAGTCTGCAGCCACTTCAGACGGTCATTCCCAGCAAGCGTTCGCCTGGCAGAAATTCAAAGAGAATTCCACCTTCCCACAAACCGTCTGATCTGTGACATGCCCACCAGGTGGAATTCAACATTAGCAATGCTGCAGCGTCTGCACAAGCAGCAGAGGGCCATCAACGAGTACCTGTGTGAGTATGGCACAAGGACAGGTTCAGGACAACTTGTTTTTTTTTCCCCCCGCAGTGGCTGATGATCAAGGATGCATGCACTGTACTGTCACCATTTGAGGAGGCAACGAGGATGGTGAGCAGGGACAGTGCATGCATCAGTGACACAATTCCTTTAGTGTTCCTGCTGGAGCACACTCTGCGGGGAATTATAGATGTGGCTCTAGAGGCAGAGCAGCGGGAGGAAGAGGAGGCCTTCCCTAGCTCTCAAGGCACCAGTCTTTCCGCAGACAGCATTCCAGCGGGTCCTACTCAGATCAGACAGGAGGATGAGGAGGAGGAGGACTATTTAAGTAGTGGGCGCATTGAAGGTGGGGATTCCTCAAGGCAGGGTTTTGTGTGCCCAGAAACAGAAGAGCTTGTGCGTGGCTGGGAGGAGAAAGTGCACGATATGGTTATCCTCATTGACCAGGAAGACTCGGCAGCTAATGCCACCTCCAACCTACGCTGCATGGGCTCCCTAATAATGCAAAGCCTGCTAAAGGACCCCAGGATTCGTGCTATCAAGGAGAGGGATCATTACTGGTTGGCAACCCTTCTTGATCCACGATAAAAGGGGAAAGTTGCAGAGCTCATCCTGCCCACACAGAGGGAGCACAGGATGACAAAACTTGAGGACGCTCTAAAGCGAAACTTGTGTAACACCTTTCCAGGCACTGTTAGATTACCAAGTGCTGACACACGTGCTTCTGAGGCTGCAGGTGATCAGAGGAATAGCGGTGAAGGCCAGGGCCGCTTGACTGATGCATTTTTAATTTTTTTTAGTCCTCGACGCCCAGGGACGCAAATGTAGGCACCCATTGCCAGCGTCTTCACCATATGGTGCAGGACTACCTAGGGGGAAGGGCAGACCTGGATACCTTTCCAGCAGATGATCCACTGGCTTACTGGGTGTTGAGATTGGATCACTGGCCAGAATTTAGCCAATATGCTATGCAGCTACTAGGTTGCCCTGCATCTAGCGTGCTTTCCGAAAGGACGTTCAGTGCCGCTGGAGGTTTTGTCACAGACAAAAGAGTGCGTCTGTCCACCGACTCTGTAGCCCGGCTGACATTTATAAAAATGAATCAGTCCTGGATCAGCAGCTATCAATCCCCTGATGCTGAAGTAACGGAATAGATAGCGGATGTCCTCTTCTGCATTCACAAAACCTCCAGCACTGAACTCTTCCACAATACCACAAAAGGGTTACGGTGTGAAGGCACTTGCTGCAATGAAAGGCACAATATTTGGCTGCACTGACGCCTGTGCCAGATTTATATCATTTAAATTTTTTGAACAGCAGGGTCCAACCCTGCACTCTTCCACAATACCACAGAGGGGTTACTGTATGATGATACTTGATGGCCTGGCATTTAGGGATGTGCGTTTCGGGTTTCAGAATTTCGGAATTTTCACGAAATTTCCTGATTCGTGTTTTCGGATGCGGCCGAATTTCCGAAAATTTTTAGATCCGAAAATGGCAGATCCGAAAAGTTTTCTGAGCCGAAACGAAATATTTTTGGAATTTTCGAATGGACTTGAAATGTGTCAAATCGAAATTTATTGCTTTGAAACGAGGAGAACAGATGTTCCAAAAAAACTAAAATTTCCGAAGTTAGGAAAAGTCGATACAAAAAACGAGCAAAGTGACACGAAAATACGAAAAACGGTCGATATTCCGAAAACATGTACAATTCCGAAAAACGAAAATTTCCGAAATTACGAAAAGTCGATACAAAAAACGAGCAAAGTGACACGAAAATACGAAAAATGGTCGATATTCCGAAAAAATATGTACACGAAAAACGAGTAGAGCCGAACTGAATCGAAACAGAAATCGGTCGAAACGAGCCGAATCGAAAAGTTTAAAAATCCGAAAAATCGAACCGAATCGAACCGAAAATAAAATCGGTGCACAAGCCTACTGGCATTAAAGGCACAATATCTGGGTGCACTCACGCCCATTAACAGATAAATAAAAACTCTTTTCAATATAGGACCACATGGTCCACCCCTGCACTCTTCCACAATACTACAGAGGGGTTACTGTATGATGATACTTGCTGGCCTGGCATTAAAGGCACAATATCTGGGTGCACTGACGCCTTGATCAGATTCATATCTTTTTAATATAGGACCACATGGTCCATCCCTGCATTCTTCCACAATACCACAGAGGGGTTACTGTATGATGATACTTGCTGCCCTGGCAGTCTTGGACCAATGGCAGAATATCTGGGTGCACTGACGCCTTAACCAGATGCATATCTTTTTAATATAGGACCGCATGGTCCACCCCTGCATTCTTCCACAATACCACAGAGGGGTTACTGTATGATAGTACTTGCATGCCTGGCACTAAAGGCACAATATCTGGGTGCACTGCCATTGATGCCTGTATCAGATTCATATCCTCAGAGGGGTTACAGTGTGACGGCACTGTTGCCGACGCTAAAAGCCCAATTTTAAAGCACCTATTGTTACTTTCATCCAAAGCCTGCATAAGTTTCACAATAATTTAGCCAAAAAAAACACTAAACATTTTCTGCGCGTCCTAAAATGTCTTTTCATACAGACTGCCACCCCAAGCAGTTGTTTATGGATAGATTAAAGGAAAAGCATTTACCGTCATATGAAACATAATTTATTTGTTTTTAAGTGCTTCTATACATCCTAGAAATCCGCCACTTCACGGGCAGGTTATGGGGACCTCCTAGGCACGATATTTGAAGGAATTTTTCGTTTTTATTTTTAACCCTTAACCCCTTAAGGACCCAGGACGTACCATGTACGTCATTGCAGCGGGTCTCTTTTAGACCCGCTGACGTACATGGTACGTCCTGCGGTTTTTTGAGCACTGGAAGTGATCGAATCGCTTCCAGCAGCTCAACGCCATTGCAGGATGCCTGGGAGTCCAGGCATCCGTGCAATGGCGGTGAGAAGTGCCGGGGCACCTTGTGATCGCTCCCCGGGAGCGATCAACATCCGGTTTTACGGAGAGGTGCCCGCACTTCTAGAGAGCGCTGGAAGCGATCGGATCGCTTCCAGCTGCTCTGTGTATATTGCAGGGATGCCTCGACATCGAGGCATCCTTGCAATATGCTTACCTGCCGCCGGTCCGCTAAGTGATCGCTCCCCCCGAGCGATCCCTTCCGGTAGCGGCAGGAAGTACTGAGTGCCACAAGGTATCGTGGCACTCAGTACAAAACGATCACATGAGTGATCAGGTGCTCTGCTGGGTGCCTCGAGGGATCAAGGCACCAGCAGAGTAAAAAAAGTGTAAAAAAAGAAAAAAAAGAAAAATTAAAAATCAATAAAAAGTTATAAAATAAAAAATAAACTGACAGCCAAGATGGCGCTGCCCTTCTAAGGGCAGGGTCATCTTGGGGCTGAGTGGGATGTTCCTAGCCTGCCTCATCAGAGAGGCAGGCTAGCAACATCCAATCAGAAGTAAAAAAAAATCAAAATAAAATTTCTAATTTGTCAGGTCAGGTCATATTTTGTAAATATTGGCCGTGACCTCTGTGATTCTCCCTCCCTCTCCTCACTTGTGTTTTGGTGGTGAGCGAGAGAGAGAGATCAGATTTGACAGGTTAGAGATTTTAGTGAGATTAGAAAAATTGAGGCAGATTTAGAGAGATTTTAGTGAGATTAGAAAAATTGAGGCAGGTTTAGAGAGATTTTAGGGAGATTTAGAAGAATTGAGGCAGGTTTAGAGTGATTTAGAGAGATTTAGGTGTTTATTTGTATTTTCTTGTGAAACCCAACGGTTCTTCTAAGAACCAACAATCCGCTTATTATATATAATAATTATAAAATTTTATAATATTATATATAATGTCTGAGAGGGTGTACAGCGCCGAGGAGGCATATGCCATCCTGGTGTCAGAATCTGAGGCATCTGCGTCAGACTCCGACCCTGATTTCGACCCCGCCAACTGCTCAGAGACGTCGCTAGATACATCATCTACGCTGGCTGATGTATCTAGTGATGTTTCTGATGCAGATCCTGGGTCACCACCTGCCAGCAGGAGACGCACAGCTCCAGCTGAGGAGTGGGTAGTGCCTCATCGCCAGAGGCCAGATATCCCTCCTTTCACGGCAAATCCTGGCATCAATATTGACGTTGCAGGATTACCGCCACACAGTTTTTGCAGGTGTTTATGGGGGATGATTTGTTGGGCCACATCGTGGCCCAATCAAATCTGTATGCCCATCAGCATTGTGCTGCGAAGCCAGACTCCTACTTGGCAAGGCAGCAATGGACCCCGCTAGATGTGCCAGAATTTCTGAAATTCTGGGCACTTACTATGCTGATGGGCATCATAAAGAAGCCCTCAATTCGCTCCTACTGGAGCAGTAGCCCCATCTGCTCTACCCCCATTTACCCCCAATCAATGTCACGTAGAAGGTATGAAAACATTTTGCGTTTCATGCACTTCAGTGACAACAGCCTGTGCCCTCCTAGAGAGCATCCCCAGTTTGACAGGCTGTTAAAATCCGCCCCCTGATTACCCACTTCGCCGCCAGGTTTGCAGAGGCTTATACACCTGGAAGGAATATCTGCGTGGATGAATCCCTAATGAAATACAAGGGAAGGCTGGGATTCAAGCAGTATATTCCTTCCAAACGCTCCAGGTATGGAGTGAAGGTGTATAAGCTCTGTGACAGCGAGAGTGGGTATACTCAGGCCTTCCGGGTGTACGAGGGAAAGGATAGTAGCCTTGACCCTCCAGGTTGCCCAGAACACATGGGAACCAGTGGCAAGATTGTGTGGGACCTACTTTTCCCCTGATGAACAAAGGGTACCACTTGTATGTTGATAATTTTTATACGAGTGTCCCTTTGTTCAAGCTGCTGTATTGTTTTGATACAGCAGCATGCGGTACTGTTCGCAAGAACCGCGTAGTTTTCCAGCACAGCTTGTCCGCACCCGGTTAAAAAGGGGGGAGACCTCAGCTCTGCGCCAAGAGGGCTGTTGGCGGTCAAGTACAGAGACAAGAAGGATGTATACCTTCTATCCACCATCCACACTGAGAGGTCTGTGGAGGTCTCTGTACGTGGCAGAGCTGAGCGCATCAGGAAGCCAGTGTGCATCAAAGACTATAACCGGCATATGGGTGGGGTTGATCTGGCAGATCAGCTGCTCCAGCCCTACCAGATTATGCGGAAGTCAAGGGCCTGGTACAAAAGGTTGCAATTTACCTGATGCAAATTGCAACCCACAATGCCTTTTTGCTCTGCAAAAAGGCAAACCCCGGAGTGACGCTGTCCTTTTTACAGTTTCAGCTCCAGGTCATTTCGGGGCTTTTGTACCAGGATGCACCTGCTCCCCGGGCGGTGATGGGGACAGAGTTGGGGCTACGCATTTTATTTATAAAATCCCCCTACTGAGGGCAAACAGAAACCCCAAAAAGGTGCAGGGTGTGTTTCAAGAGGGGCAGAGGAGAGACACAATCTTTACTGCCCAGAATGCCCTGGACAACCCGGTCTGTGTCTTGGGGACTGTTTCAAGATATATCACACTGTGCGTGATCTGTGATTTTTTTTCTCCTTTCTATTTTTTCTCACACTCCAGTTAGTTAGTTCAGTTTAGTTTTTTTTTTCTTTTACTACACCAGACTTTTACATTTTATTCCTACATTTTTATGTTCTACAATTGGTGCTGTATTTTGCCAAAATCTTTGCACACCTATGCATGGGGGGCATGGGTGTACTCAGGAGACCTTGCAGAAAACAACCTGGAGAATTTCCATGCAGTAACAAACAACAGTGTCTCCTAAATCACAGTCCAAATCTAATGTGGGCGTAAAAATAAAAAATGGAAAAATTACACCACACACCTTCTCAAATGTTTTGGGCTAAAACCGTTGTATCCATGGCATCAAAGCACTCCATATGCAATACCTTGGGGTGTCAACATAACAAATATAAACAATTTTGTGGCAATAATTCAAACTGGGGTATGCGGTAGACCCAAAACCAAAGCTAGGCCTATCTGAAGAAATAATCTCAATTTCAACTCCAATGACAAAGTCATAAAAATTGTATTTGAACCTTCCCAAAATCCTGGCAAACCTATGCGTGGGGGGCATGGGTGTACTCAGGAGACCTTGCAGAAAACAACCTGGAGAGTTTTCATGCAGTAACAAACAACAGTGTCTCCTAAATCACAGTCCAAAACTGATGTGGTGTGAAAATGAAAAATGACCACCAAACAGTATCCAATTTGTTTGGAGCAAACGGTTGCATCCATGGCATAAAAACACTCCATTTACAATACTTTGGGGTGTTAGCTTACCAAAATATGCACGTTCATAAAACTGGGGTATGTAAAAAGGCCCCTAAAAAGAAGATAAGCAAAGAAGATACTGTATGTCAAATTAGAAAATTGACAAGCACATGTCAAAGATTGGCATAGCACCCCAAAAACAACAGAACAAATCTATATATGGGTGGTATCACTTTACTCAGAAGATGTTGCTGAACATATTTTGGGGTGTTTTTTGGCAGTAACCCATAACTGGATTTGACAATTCATGCCTAAAGTACAATGTGTGTGAAAAAACACAAAAAGTGACTACCTGAAAGTTTGACATAGAGCTAGTGCATGGAAAGTGTTAAAATACAACTCTTTGAAGCACCCTAGGGTGTGCCCTTTCTAAAAATATATGGTTTGATGGGGGTAAATTACTTGGCGGCTTCAAAAATGTCCCAAATAGGACATGGGTGAATGATGACGAAATGTGAAAATTCCAAGTTGGAAAACTGAAATGCGCACCCCCCAAATAAGGCCTATTAGCCCCAAATGACCTGACATACCTATACATGGGTGGTATCATTTACTCAGAAGATGTTGCTGAACATATTTTGGGGTGTTTTTTGGCAGTAACCCATAACTGGATTTGACAATTCATGCCTTAAGTACAATGTGTGTGAAAAAATAACACAAAAAGTGACTACCTGAAAATTTGACATAGAGCTAGTGCATGGAAAGTGTTAAAATACAACTCTTTGAAGCACCCTAGGGTGTGCCCTTTCTAAAAATATATGATTTGATGGGGGTAAATTACTTTGGCCGGCTTCAAAAATGTCCCAAATAGGACATGGTGCATGATGACGAAATGTGAAAATTCCAAGTTGGAAAACTGAAATGCGCACCCCCCAAATAAGGCCTATTAGCCCCCAAATGACCCGACATACCTATTACATGGGTGGTATCAATTTACTCAGAAGATGTTGCTGAACATATTTTGGGGTGTTTTTTGGCAGTAACCCATAACTGGATTTGACAATTCATGCCTAAAGTACAATGTGTGTGAAAAAATAACCCAAAAGTGACTACCTGAAAGTTTGACATAGAGCTAGTGCATGGAAAGTGTTAAAATACAACTCTTGAAGCACCCTAGGGTGTGCCCTTTCTAAAAATATATGGTTTGATGGGGGTAAATTACTTTGGCCGGCTTCAAAAATGTCCCAAATAGGACATGGGTGCATGATGACGAAATGTGAAAATTCCAAGTTGAAAACTGAAATGCGTACCCCCCAAATAAGGCCTATTAGCCCCCAAATGACCCGACATACCTATACATGGGTGGTATCAATTTACTCAGAAGATGTTGCTGAACATATTTTGGGGTGTTTTTTGGCAGTAACCCATAACTGGATTTGACAATTCATGCCTAAAGTACAATGTGTGTGAAAAAATAACCCAAAAAGTGACTACCTGAAAGTTTGACATAGAGCTAGTGCATGGAAAGTGTTAAAATACAACTCTTTGAAGCACCCTAGGGTGTGCCCTTTCTAAAAATATATGGTTTGATGGGGGTAAATTACTTTGGCCGGCTTCAAAAATGTCCCAAATAGGACATGGGTGCATGATGACGAAATGTGAAAATTCCAAGTTGGAAAACTGAAATGCGTACCCCCCAAATAAGGCCTATTAGCCCCCAATGACCCGACATACCTATACATGGGTGGTATCAATTTACTCAGAAGATGTTGCTGAACATATTTTGGGGTGTTTTTTTGCAGTAACCCATAACTGGATTTGACAATTCATGCCTAAAGTACAATGTGTGTGAAAAAATAACCCAAAAAGTGACTACCTGAAAATTTGACATAGAGCTAGTGCATGGAAAGTGTTAAAATACAACTCTTTGAAGCACCCTAGGGTGTGCCCTTTCTAAAAAATATGATGTTTGATGGGGGTAAATTACTTTGGCCGGCTTCAAAAATGTCCCAAATAGGACATGGGTGCATGATGACGAAATGTGAAAATTCCAAGTTGGAAAACTGAAATGCGCACCCCCCAAATAAGGCCTATTAGCCCCCAAATGACCCGACATACTATACATGGTGGTATCAATTTACTCAGAAGATGTTGCTGAACATATTTTGGGGTGTTTTTTGGCAGTAACCCATAACTGGATTTGACAATTCATGCCTAAAGTACAATGTGTGTGAAAAAATAACACAAAAAGTGACTACCTGAAAGTTTGACATAGAGCTAGTGCATGGAAAGTGTTAAAATACAACTCTTTGAAGCACCCTAGGGTGTGCCCTTTCTAAAAATATATGATTTGATGAGGGTAAATTACTTTGGCCGGCTTCAAAAATGTCCCAAATAGGACATGGGTGCATGATGACAAAATGTGAAAATTCCAAGTTGGAAAACTGAAATGCGCACCCCCCAAATAAGGCCTATTAGCCCCCAAATGACCCACATACCTATACATGGGTGGTATCAATTTACTCAGAAGATGTTGCTGAACATATTTTGGGGTGTTTTTGGCAGTAACCCATAACTGGATTTGACAATTCATGCCTAAAGTACAATGTGTGTGAAAAAATAACCCAAAAAGTGACTACCTGAAAGTTTGACATAGAGCTAGTGCATGGAAAGTGTTAAAATACAACTCTTTGAAGCACCCTAGGGTGTGCCCTTTCTAAAAATATATGATTTGATGGGGGTAAATTACTTTGGCCGGCTTCAAAAATGTCCAAAATAGGACATGGGTGCATGATGACGAAATGTGAAAATTCCAAGTTGGAAAACTGAAATGCGCACCCCCCAAATAAGGCCTATTAGCCCCCAAATGACCCGACATACCTATACATGGGTGGTATCAATTTACTCAGAAGATGTTGCTGAACATATTTTGGGGTGTTTTTTGGCAGTAACCCATAACTGGATTTGACAATTCATGCCTAAAGTACAATGTGTGTGAAAAAATAACCCAAAAAGTGACTACCTGAAAGTTTGACATAGAGCTAGTGCATGGAAAGTGTTAAAATACAACTCTTTGAAGCACCCTAGGGTGTGCCCTTTCTAAAAATATATGGTTTGATGGGGTAAATTACTTTGGCCGGCTTCAAAAATGTCCCAAATAGGACATGGGTGCATGATGACGAAATGTGAAAATTCCAAGTTGGAAAACTGAAATGCGCACCCCCCAAATAAGGCCTATTAGCCCCCAAATGACCCGACATACCTATACATGGTTGGTATCAATTTACTCAGAAGATGTTGCTGAACATATTTTGGGGTGTTTTTTGGCAGTAACCCATAACTGGATTTGACAATTCATGCCTAAAGTACAATGTGTGTGAAAAAATAACCCAAAAAGTGACTACCTGAAAGTTTGACATAGAGCTAGTGCATGGAAAGTGTTAAAATGCAACTCTTTGAAGCACCCTAGGGTGTGCCCTTTCTAAAAATATATGTTTGATGGGGTAAATTACTTTGGCCGGCTTCAAAAATGTCCCAAATAGGACATGGGTGCATGATGACGAAATGTGAAAATTCCAAGTTGGAAAACTGAAATGCGTACCCCCCAAATAAGGCCTATTAGCCCCCAAATGACCCGACATACCTATACATGGGTGGTATCAATTTACTCAGAAGATGTTGCTGAACATATTTTGGGGTGTTTTTTGGCAGTAACCCATAACTGGATTTGACAATTCATGCCTAAAGTACAATGTGTGTGAAAAAATAACACAAAAAGTGACTACCTGAAAGTTTGACATAGAGCTAGTGCATGGAAAGTGTTAAAATACAACTCTTTGAAGCACCCTAGGTGTGCCCTTTCTAAAAATATATGATTTGATGAGGGTAAATTACTTTGGCCGGCTTCAAAAATGTCCCAAATAGGACATGGGTGCATGATGACGAAATGTGAAAATTCCAAGTTGGAAAACTGAAATGCGCACCCCCCAAATAAGGCCTATTAGCCCTCAAATGACCCGACATACCTATACATGGGTGGTATCAATTTACTCAGAAGATGTTGCTGAACATATTTTGGGGTGTTTTTTGGCAGTAACCCATAACTGGATTTGACAATTCATGCCTAAATTACAATGTGTGTGAAAAAATAACCCAAAAGTGACTACCTGAAAGTTTGACATAGAGCTAGTGCATGGAAAGTGTTAAAATACAACTCTTTGAAGCACCCTAGGGTGTGCCCTTTCTAAAAATATATGGTTTGATGGGGGTAAATTACTTTGGCCGGCTTCAAAAATGTCCCAAATAGGACATGGGTGCATGATGACGAAATGTGAAAATTCCAAGTTGGAAAACTGAAAGGCACACCCCCCAAATAAGGCCTATTAGCCCCCAAATGACCCAACATACCTATACATGGGTGGTATCAATTTACTCAGAAGATGTAGCTGAACATATTTTGGGGTGTTTTTTGGCAGTAACCCATAACTGGATTTGACAATTCATGCCTAAAGTACAATGTGTGTGAAAAAATAACACAAAAAGTGACTACCTGAAAGTTTGACATAGAGCTAGTGCATGGAAAGTGTTAAAATACAACTCTTTGAAGCACCCTAGGGTGTGCCCTTTCTAAAAATATATGGTTTGATGGGGGTAAATTACTTTGGCCGGCTTCAAAAATGTCCCAAATAGGACATGGGTGCATGATGACGAAATGTGAAAATTCCAAGTTGGAAAACTGAAAGGCACACCCCCCAAATAAGGCCTATTAGCCCCCAAATGACCCAACATACCTATACATGGGTGGTATCAATTTACTCAGAAGATGTAGCTGAACATATTTTGGGGTGTTTTTTGGCAGTAACCCATAACTGGATTTGACAATTCATGCCTAAAGTACAATGTGTGTGAAAAAATAACACAAAAAGTGACTACCTGAAAGTTTGACATAGAGCTAGTGCATGGAAAGTGTTAAAATACAACTCTTTGAAGCACCCTAGGGTGTGCCCTTTCTAAAAATATATGGTTTGATGGGGGTAAATTACTTTGGCCGGCTTCAAAAATGTCCCAAATAGGACATGGGTGCATGATGACGAAATGTGAAAATTCCAAGTTGGAAAACTGAAATGCGCACCCCCCAAATAAGGCCTATTAGCCCCCAAATGACCCGACATACCTATACATGGGTGGTATCAATTTACTCAGAAGATGTTGCTGAACATATTTTGGGGTGTTTTTTGGCAGTAACCCATAACTGGATTTGACAATTCATGCCTAAAGTACAATGTGTGTGAAACAATAACACAAAAAGTGACTACCTGAAAGTTTGACATAGAGCTAGTGCATGGAAAGTGTTAAAATACAACTCTTTGAAGCACCCTAGGGTGTGCCCTTTCTAAAAATATATGGTTTGATGGGGGTAAATTACTTTGGCCGGCTTCAAAAATGTCCCAAATAGGACATGGGTGCATGATGACGAAATGTGAAAATTCCAAGTTGGAAAACTGAAATGCGCACCCCCCAAATAAGGCCTATTAGCCCCCAAATGACCCGACATACCTATACATGGGTGGTATCAATTTACTCAGAAGATGTTGCTGAACATATTTTGGGGTGTTTTTTGGCAGTAACCCATAACTGGATTTGACAATTCATGCCTAAAGTACAATGTGTGTGAAAAAATAACACAAAAAGTGACTACCTGAAAGTTTGACATAGAGCTAGTGCATGGAAAGTGTTAAAATACAACTCTTTGAAGCACCCTAGGGTGTGCCCTTTCTAAAAATATATGGTTTGATGGGGGTAAATTACTTTGGCCGGCTTCAAAAATGTCCCAAATAGGACATGGGTGCATGATGACGAAATGTGAAAATTCCAAGTTGGAAAACTGAAATGCGCACCCCCCAAATAAGGCCTATTAGCCCCCAAATGACCCGACATACCTATACATGGGTGGTATCAATTTACTCAGAAGATGTTGCTGAACATATTTTGGGGTGTTTTTGGCAGTAACCCATAACTGGATTTGACAATTCATGCCTAAAGTACAATGTGTGTGAAAAAATAACACAAAAAGTGACTACCTGAAAGTTTGACATAGAGCTAGTGCATGGAAAGTGTTAAAATACAACTCTTTGAAGCACCCTAGGGTGTGCCCTTTCTAAAAATATATGGTTTGATGGGGGTAAATTACTTTGGCCGGCTTCAAAAATGTCCCAAATAGGACATGGGTGCATGATGACGAAATGTGAAAATTCCAAGTTGGAAAACTGAAATGCGCACCCCCAAATAAGGCCTATTAGCCCCCAAATGACCCGACATACCTATACATGGGTGGTATCAATTTACTCAGAAGATGTTGCTGAACATATTTTGGGGTGCTCTTTGGCAGTAAACCTTAAAGTTCACAGTACATGTATTCTTAAATTGCGTTCAAAAAAAAAAAATCACCAAAATTTTTTTTTTCTCAAACTTTGGCATAGATTTGTGTAAAATGGTTTGCATGGAAAGAGTCAAAATACCCCAAGTTTAATACCTTGATTTGTGTACTTTAAAAAAATATGTATATGTGGAGGGTTATTCAGGAATTAGTGACAGATATCAGTGTTACAATGTCACTATCACTAGTTTTGAAAATAAACTCTTTGGAAATGGCAAAGTGCTACTTGCACTTATTGTTGCATAAAATAAGGAGCAAAGCGAGGAATATGTAAACATTGGGTATTGCTAAACTCAGAACTAAATTTAGAAACTACTAAGGAATTAATTTTTTTTGACGGTTGTTGATACATAAGAAATTTTGGGGGTCAAAGTTCGAAAAAGTGGTGTTTTTTCAATTTTTTTGTCATATTTCACAATATTTTTTATAGTAAATTATATGAAATGATGAAAAAAATGGTATCTTTATAAAGTCCATTTAATGACGAGAAAAACAGTGTAAAATATGTGTGGGTTACATAAACGAGTAAGAGGAAAATTTGACGTAAACACTAACAGCGCAGAAACGTAAAAACAGCAGCGTCCCCAGCCCTGTCCACGCGGAGGTGGAGGAAGATGCTGGCCTTCGAGAGGTGCGGCGTCGGATTGCCCTGCTCGGGGATGCCCCAGCGACGGCGGACAGATGCCGGGTAATCCGGGAGTTCTACCGGGAGGTTGAACAGGAAAAGGACTGGCAGCACGAGCTGCGGTTGGCAGAGCTCCGCGGAGCAGAGCCAGAAGATTTGGACCCCGAACCCTACCCCGTGGAACCCTGGGTCGAGGCTCACAGCTCGACTGGAGCTTCACCCTGGGAATCTGCAACCCCCAGTGACTACGCTTGCGGGACTCTCAGCTCGCCTGGAGCCTGTACTGAGGACGTCACTTATCCCAGCGACCCTCGGATGAAGACTCACAGCCCGCCTGGAGCTGCATCTGAGGACGCCACATTCCCCACTGAGGAGCGGTGCTCCTGCGCTGGCACCTACGCCGACATGAAGGTCGTGTTGGCAAGAGAGCTGCAGGAGGGCCTGGAGCAGGACCAGAGGTCCACAGAGGAGCTGTGGTACGAGGCCCTGGACCATGAGCGGGACTGCCATGGGGTGTACATTCCCTCCGACGCTGTCGTCCATCGAGTGCAGTACGATGTGCGAGCAGCGTTCCTGCAGGGGCGGGCCCCAGAGGAGTGGGAGGACGAGCTCCGGAGTCTGGTGCAGCAGGAGATCGCACTGGACGCCGAGTACCGCGCGCTCCGGTGACTAACCGCCTCCCCGACAGTGCGCCCTAGTGAAGGCAGTTCCACTGCAGGGCCTCGCTACGGAGGTACGGGGCTGCTCTACGAGGGCATGGCCGCCGACCCCGAGTTTGGAGAGGAGACAGAGGAACGGATGGAAGACATCCTGGAGCGACGGGAACTGGAAATCCCGTCAGACAGCAGGGACTCGGTGTTTGAGGAGCTGGAGTCCCTAGCCGAGCGAGAGTGGGAGCTCGAGGTGGCTTATCGGAGACTGTTGGACGGCGTTCCGCAGTCGAGCCTGAGCTCCCCGTGGTGGGACGGGTCGGCGGAGGAAGTCGACAGTCCCCAGGTTTGGGACCTATGGGAGGCCGAGGCGGACCCATGGGTGCCCGTGGGGGTTTCGACTGAGGAAGTTACCCCCTTCACCCCGCAAGAGGACAGGGTGGCCGAGGCCACGGGTCCAGCGGGGGAGGAGACGGATGGTCTCCCCGGGATGGGTTGTGCGCAACCATTGTTTGCCCCAGGGGGTGAAGTGACCATCCTACCCCAAGGAGATCTCCAACCAGCAGAAGAGCTGGCTACGGGGCAGAGCGCCGCTGGCCTCTGCCCGCTACTCAAAGTCTGCCAAGAGGGGCAGACGGATGGTTCCCCCGGGATGGGTTGTGCGCAACCATTGTTTGCCCGGGGGGGTGAAGTGACCATCCTTCCCCAAGGAGATCTCCAACCAGCAGAAGAGCTGGCTACGGGGCAGAGTGCCGCTGGTCTCTGCCCACTACTCAAAGTCTGCCAGGAGGAGCAGACGGATGGTTCCCCCGGGATGGGTTGTGCGCAACCATTGTTTGCCCCGGGGGGTGAAGTGACCATCCTTCCCCAAGGAGATCTCCAACCAGCAGAAGAGCTGGCCACGGGGCAGAGCGCTGCTGGCCTCTGCCCACCACCCACAGTCTGCCAGGTGGGGCAGACAGATAGTTCCCCCGGGCTGCGTTGTGCGCAACTGCTGATGGGCCTGGGGGGGGAAGAAACCATCCTCCCGCAAGGAGATCCCCACCCAGCGGAAGAGCTGACACCAGGGCAGAGCGCCGCTGGCCTCTGCCCGTCTCTCCCAACTTGCCCCGAGGGGCAGAGTGAGGATGACCCCGTGCAACTGCGGTTGCATCCATTTGTCTCCCTTGTCGGCTACCAGGGAGAGCAGTCAGGTTTGGCCCTACTTGCTCCTTCGGTTGCCGTGTCCGTACCTGGCCATCCAGTGGAAGTGCTGGCAACGGGGCAGAGCGCCGCTGGCCTCTGCCCATTTCGGCAACCCTTGGGAGGGGGAGCCCCACGCAGCCACGGTTTCTTCCCACGGCTGACCTGGGCACCCGGGGCGTGTGCATTTAGCACCCGGGTTCCCCGGGTGAGCGGTAGCCCTGGAGGGGACACAGGAGGCACGCCGGCTCAGGGGTATGTCCTCTCGCCCAGCCGGGGAAACCCTAAGGACATGGGGTCCCGACCAAGCTGGCACGGCCGCAAGGCCAAATGGAGAGGCCTGGTGACCCGGCCTCCCCAGACTGACTATGGGCCTGGGAGCACCGACTTTCCCGGTATGACCCGGTGGGGTCAGACCAGGTGCGTCGAACTGGGGGAGGGGGAGGAGTGTCACGGGATGGCCCAGCACCCTCAGCCAGGGGCGGTGCAGTGACAGTGGTGACATGGACACTTGGGTGTGGTGGCACGCACCCCGTTTTACCAGTATTTTATTTAGATGTGATTATTGTGTGGTGTAATAAAGTGTTCCCCGTTGGTTTATTGTGTAATGTATTTTCCCTTTGTTTGCCTTGCTCGCCGCCATTTTCCGATCCTTGTGGCGCAGTCAGAATTCTCGATTCGGAAAATGGCCGATTCGAACCATCCGGTTCGAATCGTAAAATGGCCGATTCGGACCATCCGGTTCGAATTGGCGACTCCCTGAAGGCTAAGGGCCAATGGGTCCTGGGAGGGCGGGCAAGGAGTCCCATTGTATTCTAATTTATGTGAAGTTGTTAAATGCTTGAACCGTGCATAATAAAGGCAGATTTTGCAGTGCATCCAGCTTTGACTGATGTGACTTTGTCTCCGCCGTATTTTCGTATCTGAGAACCCCTCGTGGTCTCAGGGTGCGGCGTCCAGATCCGAACCGAACCGAGCGCTCTGTGCCTGCATCGAGGATCAGGGCAGAGGCGCAGCGGAAGGTGATTCGGTTCCCAGAACGAGAGATCCGAACCGAAGGGCGCGGCCGTGTACCGCGCTTCGGTATTGCGAGGGATTGCGGTAAGATCCGAATCCCTCGCCAATCCCGGAGGATCCGAAGATTCCTTCATCCTCGATCCGATCCGAAAAGTCATCCGCTGAAGATCCGACTAGTTACCCGCACCGCGATCGGAAACGTTTCCCGCAAGATCCGAAACGTTTCCCACATCAGATACGAATATTCCTCCGCGGCAGAACCGATCTCCACAGACGTCCCACACCCACAAGGTCAGTGCACCAGCTGCTCGGGACGCTGAGTGCCGTATGGCTCAGTGGTCGGGCTGGTTCTAGGCAGGGGTCCCCTCCACCGCCCGCTAATCCCTTCCCGGGGTCACGCCAGGCCGCACGAGACGCCGAGTGCGCGCCACTCGGTAGTCGGGCCAGCGGTAAGCGACGGGGTCACGCAGATTGAGCACACCCGCAGGCGGAACAACATCACCATTCCGTCATAGGGTGTATTCACTGCTGTCAGATACTGTGTATATATAGGGGTTGTCACGGAATGGACCTGAGCGCTCCTTCCAGCGAGCCGCGTGACTAAAAACTCAGACAGTTTTAAAGATAATTTTTTCCTTTTATATTTCGGTTGTGCGTTTAAGTGTATGGACATTTTATCTCATGTCTAGATGTGGTTTTACTGGTGTGGTTTTTATTAGAGTGTTATGTATTAACATGTATGCTGTATTGTATGAGGGCATTTAAGTCTGGACATGTCTGAGAGCATTCAAGTCTGGACATGTCTGAGGGCATTCAAGTCTGGACATGTCTTTGTGTTGTGTGTATAAAAGGATCTGCCCAAACCTTGTAATAAATCAGTTTCTGTTTTGAAGTCATACAGCTTCGTCTGGTGAGTTCTTCCAGGGAATATCACATTGCACCTAGAAGGCACTCAGCGGCCTTCTACATCACGTCTATCCCAGGAAAAGGAGCCTCAAGTCAACCCAGCAGCCACCTCCCCACCAACAAGAGGTTGGTAGATCAGGCTGCTCGAGACGCCGAGTGCTGAGCCACTCGGTAGTCGGGCCGGATGCCAACAAGGGGGTCAGATAGGAGCAGGACCGCAGGCGGTCACTCCATCCCGTCACACTGGTGGCAGCGGTGGGATAGTTCTCTGAACCCCCAGAAAACACACAGCATGGCACACTACGCAACTTGCAAAAGAAGCACCCTTTAAGACCTGCTAGAGTGCCGTGGAGGAATCGCCGGCACAAAAAACAAGAAAGCCCTCGTTAAGGAGCTTACAAGGATGGACCAGCGAATGAGGGGAACCCCAACCCCGACTCCGGACACTGAAGATCCCCTCCGAAAGAAAGCTAGAGCAATATTAGAGATACGCGGCACCACCCCCTCCGAAGCCGCAGTTGTACAACTCATGACGGTCCTCCAAGAAGGTGAGGAGCGAGAAAAGGAGCGCCAACACCAGCAGCGGTTGGCTGAGCTCCAAGCGACATGGACAGAATACCCCGCCCCTGAAACCTACCCCGTAGAGCCCTGGGTTGAGGTTGACAGCCCGCCTGGAGCTTCATCCAGGGACTCTACACCCCCCAGCGATCCTTTTATGGGGACTTAGAGCTTGTCTGGAGCTTCATGGGAGGAACCCACACTCCCCAGCGATACTTGGGAGGAGATTTACAGCTTGCCTGGAATTTCCGTCAAGGAAGCTACACCCCCCAGTGACTGGCTCGACGATGATATCTGCACCATTAAGAAGGCGAAAGCAGAGTTCCAGAGAAGACTGCAGGAGAGCAGCGATCTCTATCCAGGATCCGCAACAGACCGCCTGGAGTTCGAACGGCGGGATGAGATCCGCCAAGGCCTCTGGTACGAGGCCCTGGTACATGGACAGTACCACCAAGGTACCAAGATCCCCTCCGAATCGGCCATCTACCAGGCGCAGGATAGGGCCCGAGAGGCCTTCCTGGAAGGACGACCCTCAGATGGGTGGGAGGCAGAGCTGCACCACTTGGTGCAACGAGATATTGCACTGGATGCCAGCTACTGGGCCTTCCAGTGGCTGATGGTCTCACTGATGCCCAGCACAACCCACGCCATGCCCACCGTAGGCCTCGACTATGGCGGCACAGGGCCACTGTATGATAGGATGGCCAACGACCCTGAGTTTGGAGAAAATACGGAGTGGCGTCTGGATCAGATCATGGATCTTCGGATGGAGGGCCCAGCCGACTGGGACGAGGTGGACCTCGATGAAGTGGAGCTCCTGACCGGCAGGAATGCGAGCTTGAGAAGGCCTACAAGCAACTGTTTAACGGAGCCCCACAGTTAGGCTCAAGTCCCATGGCCTGGGACTGGTCGGCGGAGGAATTAGAGCCTGAGATAGGGTTCCCCGTCGCGTACTCAGCAGAAGCGCTGGCAACGGGGCAGAGCGCCGCTGGCCTCTGCCCACTCTCTCCATTCTGCCACAAGGAGCAGACAGATGTTCCCCCCAGGCTTGTCTTTCCCCAGCCCTTGATTTCCCCGGAGATGGAGGACCCCATGCTCCCCCGAGAAGACCTGGCGCCAGTGGCAATTTCCCCATCAGAAATACTGGCAGCCAGACAGAGCACTGAGGCCCTCTGCCCACCGTCCTTGATTATTTCCCCGGACCCACCCGAGGATCCCCCTGGGCTTGTTTCCACACAGCCCCTGACCTCCTTCATTATGGAGGATGCCCTCCTCCCACAAGGAGACCCCTACCCAGCAGAAGAGCTGGCCACGGGGCAGAGCGCCGCTGGCCTCTGCCCACTCTCCGCAGACTGCCACGAGGAGCAGACAGATGTTCCCCCGGGCTGGTTTGCCCGCAACCTGTGATCCTCTGGAGATGGAAGAAGCCATCCTCCCGCAAAGCGACCCGTACCCAGCAGAAGCGCTGGCAACGGGGCAGAGCGCCGCTGGCCTCTGCCCACCCGCCCCATCCTGCCCCGAGGAGCAGGAAGATGATTCCCCTGGGCTGCTTATCCCGCAGCCGCTGACCCCTTCTACCCCGCTGGATTTTGATCTCGCACCCGCTTTCCCAGTGAAAGAGCTGGCCCCAGGGCAGAGCGCCGCTGGCCTCTGCCCACTCTCCACCGCCTACCCCGAGGAGCCGATGGCTAATACCCCCGGGTTGACTTGCCCGCAGCACTTGGTTTCCCCGGAGAGGGAGGAAGCCATCCTCCCGCCCAGAGACCCTTCTCCAGCAGAAGCGCTGGCTACGGGGCAGAGCTGTTGTCAACTCTGCCCACTGTTCCAACCCTTTGGCCCGGAGGCCTCCTACAGCCACTACTTTTTCCAGCAGCTGACCAGAGCGCCCGGGCGCGTGCAAGTGGCCCGCATTTTTCCCGGGTGCATGATACACCCGGAGGTGGTACAGGCGGTACCCCTCCCCGGCGACAGAACCCTTCCCCAGGAGGGGATACCTGCCACCAACTGCCCCAACGGGGCGCCCGGCGCTGGGGCCTGGAGCACCCCTCGGACAGCGGGTTAGTTTACGAGGACAAGTGGATAAGCCTGGTGGCTCGCCTCCTACCCACAGACTATGGGCCACAGAGACTGCTCCGACTTCCCCGATTTGACCCGTTGGGGTCCAACCGTGTCCGTCGGACTTTATTGGGGGGGGAGAAATTTCACGGAATGGACCTGAGTGCTCCTTCCAGCGAGCCGCGTGACTAAAAACTCAGACAGTTTTAAAGATCATTTTTTCCTTTTATATTTCGGTTGTGCGTTTAAGTGTATGGACATTTTATTTCATGTCTAGATGTGGTTTTACTGGTGTGGTTTTTATTAGAGTGTGATGTATTAACATGTATCCTGTATTGTATGAGGGCATTTAAGTCTGGACATGTCTGAGGGCATTCAAGTCTGGACATGTCTGAGGGCATTCAAGTCTGGACATGTCTGAGGGCATTCAAGTCTGGACATGTCTGAGGGCATTCAAGTCTGGACATGTCTGAGGGCATTCAAGTCTGGACATGTCTGAGGGCATTCAGGTCTGGACATGTCTTTGTGTTGTGTGTATAAAAGGATCTGCCCAAACCTTTTAATAAATCAGTTTCTGTTTTGAAGTCATACAGCTTCGTCTGGTGAGTTCTTCCAGGGAATATCACATTGCACCTCGAAGGCACTCAGCGGCCTTCCACATCACGTCTATCCCAGGAAAAGGAGCCTCAAGTCAGCTCAGCAGCCACCTCCACACCAACAAGAGGTCGGTAGATCAGGCTGCTCGAGACGCCGAGCCACTCGGTAGTCGGGCCGGACGCCAACAAGGGGGTCAGATAGGAGCAGGACTGCAGGCGGACACTCCATCCCGTCACAGGGGTGTATTCACTTCTGTCAGATACTGGATATATATATAGGGGTGTATTCACTGCTGTCAGATACTGTATATATATATATATAGGGGTGTATTCACTGCTGTCAGATACTGTATATATATATAGGGGTGTATTCACTGCTGTCAGATACTGTGTATATATAGGGGTGTATTCACTTCTGTCAGATACTGTATATATATATAGGGGTTGTGGGGTACAGCTCAAATGGGGGGTACCCTTCCCAGGATAAAGGTAGTCCCAATCGCAGGATTTCTTTACAATGTACAGCCCTCTGTACTTTTATTCAAGAGCTGCATACAGGTCAAGAAACAAAACAAAACAAAACAAAACAATACCCTTGCCTGTCCGGCACTAACTAAACAGTTAAGGTTTTCCCTCACTACCGTTTCAGACAACAAAGTGTATTCCAACCTTTCTTTTTGCAGCCTGATCTCTGGTTCAGCTTTGCTCCCTCAGTAGCTGGTCTGAGTCCCAGGGTGGAGACCTGAATGAACCTCACTTCCTGCTTTTATTTCCCTCTAGCAGCACCCATCAATCAATTAAGCCTCCCCAGGGAAAACTGCAAAACCCGGAGATTTGTGTGCCCTGAGCTGAACCCAAACTCCGGCCTGGAGTGCTAGTCCCAACAATATGACAAAACTCGAGGGGACACATACCGTCCCTCAAACACCACTCTTCTCCTCCCGTCACATATCCCACCCTCTGCTCCAGCCCCCGCGGCTGAGCAAACGCAACAATAGGGTTGGGGGCCCGTGACAGCGCATCCGCATTAGCCTGCAACCTCCCAGCCCTGTGTTCCACCGTGAACCGAAAGGCTTGTGAGGCCAAGAACCATCTCGTAACGCGGGAGTTTCTTTCCTTACTATTGCACATCCACTGCAACGGGCTGTGATCGGTGATGAGCCGGAACTGTCGGCCCAACAAGTAATACCTAAGAGCGTCCAGGGCCCATTTAATTGCTAAGCATTCCTTCTCAACGATCGCGTAGTTCTGCTCGTGCCTGTTGAGTTTCCAGCTTAGGTAGACCACCGGGTGTTCCTCCCCCTCCCATACCTGGGATAAAACCACCCCCAGACCCACGTTCGAAGCATCAGTCTGGACTACAAAGTCCCCTGAAAAATAAGGGCCACCAGCACGGGTTGTGTGCATAACGCCCGCTTCAAGTCTTTGAAGGCACTATCAGCCTCAGGGCTCCATCGTACCAACCCCGATGTCACGGAATGGCCCAACATCCTCAGCCAGGGGCGGTTCCCGGTGACATTTACATGGCCATAGACACCTAGGTGCTGTGGCACCCGCTGAGTTTTGGGTACTTTATTTAGGTGTGAATTTGTGTGTGGCGTAATAAAAGTGTCCCCGTGTGTTGTGCAATGTAAATCCCTTTGTATGCCTTGCCCGTCGCCATTTTCCCAGGGCCTCGTGGATCCGGTCAGAATGATCGGATCGGGAAATGGCCGATTCGGACCATCCGGTCGAATCGCAAAATGGTTGATTCGGACCATCCGGTCCGAATCGGCAACTCCCCGATTCGTAACTACCAATGCGGATCGGGGCCCGGGTGCCTCCTGCCAGCGAGGGCCAATGGGTCTTGTGTGGGCGGGCAGGGATTCCCATTGTATTCATAAGTGTGTAAAGTTGATAAATGTCTGTGATGTGAATAATAAACTCAGATTTACCAGTGCATCCAGCCTCGCCTGATGACTTTTATTCTCCGCCGCATTATATTGTCTGATCACCCCACGCGGTCTCAGGGCGCGGTGTCTAGCTTAAGTTCCGAGCAGACCGAGGTGAGATCCGAACCGAACCGAACGCCCTGTACCTGCATCCCGCATCAGGACAGGGGCGCAGCGTATGACCGCCGGTTCTAAGAGTACTCGACTGGGATCCGAACCGAAGGCGCGAACCGCGTACCGCGCTTCGGTATACCCAGTGATTAGCGATCCGATCCGAAGATTCACCCGGTCCCGTAAATCCGAATATTCATCAGATCCGAACAGTCCTCCGCTGGAAGATCCGAACATTCCTCCGCGGCAGATCCGATCTCCGTATTCGGCCGGCCGCTCCACAGACGTCCCCACACCCACCAGGTCAGTGAACCAGCTGCTCGAGACGCTGAGTACCGTGGTGCTCAGTGGTCGGGCTGGTTCGACACAGGGGTCCCCTCCACCGCCCGCATAACCCTTCCCCAGGGTCACTCCAGGCCGCATGAGACGCCGAGTGCGCGTCACTCGGTAGTCGGGCCAGCGGTAAGCGCCGGGGGGCACGCAGATAGAGCACACCCGCAGGCGGACAACATCCCATTCCGTCATACTGGTGGCAGCGGTGGGATGCTGGAGAATCGGGGAGGCACCCCGGGCTCCAAGAGTCGGGAGGCCATGATGGAGGAGCTACGGAGACTGGATCAAGAAGAGGCGGCGTCCGCAGCGTTGCCCGCTGACATCGCGCCAGCACCCGTCCCCGCCGAGCCCGAAGAAAGCGATTTCCACCGGAAGGTGCGGGAGCGGGCCGTTATGTATGGAACGGCCCCATCGGAGGCTGTCATGCAGAGCCTGATCCGGGAGGTCAGCCAAGAAGAGGAGCGAGAAAAGGAGCGGGCGCACGAGCTGCGGCTGGAGGAGGTGCGGGGCCGACGGAACAGCAGCCCTCATTCGGACCGTTCCGCCGGGCGCAAAGTGCCTTTTCAGGCGTTCAAGGAATTCCGAGAAGCAGAAGAAGAGATAGAGAGCTATCTCCAGGACTTTGAGCGCCTGTGCCAAGTGCACGAAGTGCACCGTGCCGACTGGGTGAGGATTCTGGCATGTAAGCTGACCGGTCGAGCCGCCGAGGCCTACCGCACGGTGCCGGACGAAGAGGCCACCAGTTATAAGCACGTAAAGCAGGCGTTGCTGAGCAGGTTCGCTGTGACCCCGGAAGCCAGCCGGGTGAAGTTCAGGAACTCGCGCCGGCCCAATGGCGCTACCCACGTTGAGTGGGCCCATCGATTACAGAGGGACTTACGCACCTGGTTCTCGGGTAGCAGAGCGGAGACGGTGACTGAAATTATCCAGCTGTTACTGCTCGAGCAGTTCTTCGAGCACACCCCCTCCGCTATCCGGGAGTGGGTGCGTGATAAGAAGCCCCAAACAGTGCAGCAAGCGGCTATTTGGGCAGACGAGTATACTGACACTCGGAAGGTTTCCGGGGGGGAGCGATACCTGCCCTTCCGCCCAGCTCTACCAGCTCCACCGCCACCCCCAACACCGGTAGTTCGGACGCCGGCAGCACGACCCCCCAGTCGGCCCAACAACTTGGCCAATGTCCGATGTTATGGGTGCAACCAAGATGGGCACTACAAACAGTATTGCCCCAACCGTCCGGAGTTGACCCGACCGCCCGCCAGATCATCGTCGTCCGCCCATTGTTGCGACACCGAGACCCCGTGGCCAGAGGCCCCGGAGGAATGGGAGCGGCTACATGAGGCAGACCCCGTGCAAGCCGCCGCGGACAACAACCGTCATCACCACCGTCAGGCGGTGTGGATCAACGGGCGGGCCGCTGAGGGGCTGCGGTACTCCGGGGCCACCATTACCCTGGTACGGCCCCACTTGGTTCCGCCGAACGACCGTCTGCACAACACCATTGCAGTACGGGTGGCCGGAGGAAAGGTTCTCCGGCTTGAGACAGCCCGGGTTTATCTGGACTGGGGGACCGGGGAGAAAGTGGTGAGGGTGGGGTTGTTGAAGCAACTGCCGGCCGAGGTGCTTCTTGGCAACGATCTGGGAAAGCTGGTCTCTTCTTACTCCACAGATGCGGCCGCCCCAGTAACCACTAGGCAGCAGAGCCAACGCCACGACAGGGGCACTCCGATCGGGACCCAGGTGAGATCCCAACCACGACCTCCCCGACCTCCTCGACCCCCCATACCCCGACAAGTCCCGGCTCTTCCCATCCCACCTGATCTCCCGTCCCCGTGGAGCTCCCCGGAGACGCTTCGTCACCAGACCCAGACCGATCCCATGTTACAGTGTTACCGGGATCGGGCCGGTCGAGGCCTCGACGATAAGAGAAATGACAGGATAGAGTGGGAGGATGGGCTTCTCTATAGGTACACCGCGAGGGAGGGGTCCAAGAAGAAGCAGGTGCCACAGAAGCAGTTGGTAGTGCCCCAGGGCCCTAGACAGGAACTGTTGCGCCTGGCTCACGACATTCCCCTTGCAGGTCACCTAGGGCAGAAGAAAACCCGGCACAGGTTGGCGCGCGCGTTTTTCTGGCCCCGCCTCAGCGAAGATACCCGCGAGTATTGCCGCACCTGCCCAGTTTGCCAAAAAACTGGGAAGGCCGGGGATCACCCGAAAGCGCCCCTGCGCCCCATGCCCATCATTCAGGAGCCCTTTAGCCGGGTGGCGGTCGACATCATTGGGCCGTTGCCACGGCCCAGTGCCACCGGTAAGAGGTACATCCTTACCGTAGTGGATTATGCCACCCGGTACCCCGAGGCTGTGGCCTTGGCCAACATCCAGGCGGACACCGTAGCGGACGCGCTCCTACGGGTGTTCACGAGGGTGGGGTTTCCCCGGGAAATCCTATCCGATCAGGGTACCCAGTTCACCGCTGAGCTCACCCAGCAGCTCTGGCGTCTCTGTGGTGTTAGGGCGCTGCACAGCGCCCCGTATCACCCCCAGACAAATGGGCTGTGCGAGCGGTTTAATGGGACCCTGAAGCAGCTCATCCGGGCCTTTGTGCACGAAAGCAAGGATTGGGAGAAGTATCTTCCCCACCTGTTGTTCGCCTACCGGGAGGTTCCTCAGGAATCCACCGGTTACTCCCCCTTCGAGCTGCTATATGGGCGCCAGGTGAGGGGGCCTCTGGATTTGGTTAGGGCTCAGTGGGAGGGGGTACAGGATTAGGATGGGGTTCCTGTGTTGGGTTATGTCTTGAAGCTCCGGGAGCGCTTGGCAGAACTCGCGGGGTTCGTACAGGAGAACATGGAGACGGCCCAGGCTCAGCAGAAGGCGTGGTACGACCGTGCTGCTTGCAGTCGCTCATTCCTGGTGGGGCAGAAGGTTCTGGTGCTGAAGCCACAGCGGCAGAACAAGCTGCAGGCGGCCTGGCAAGGTCCCTACAAGGTGGTAACCCAGCTGGGGGATACCCGTTGGTGGAACTTCCGGGGGTAGCCCAGCAGCCTTCCGGGGTGGATCAGGTGCAGCTGGGGGAGGAGTTAGGGCCCGAGAAGCAGGCGCAGGCGCGGCAGCTGCTTCACGATTACCCGGGGGTTTTCTCGGCTCTTCCGGGATACACTGACCGGGCCATCCATCAAGTGGACACGCCCGGTCAGAGACCCCTTCGGCAACCGGCATACCGGCTCCCGGAAGCGGTCCGCGAGTCCATGCGGGCCGAGATCCGGGAGATGTTGGAGCTGGGGGTCATTGAACCGTCGGCCAGCCCCTGGGCGTCGCCCGTGGTCCTGGTGCCCAAGAAGGACGGTACCACCAGGTTCTGCGTCGACTATCGGCGGATAAACGACTGTACCATTACAGACGCTTATCCCATGCCCCGAGTCGACGAGTTGCTAGACCAGATCTCCCGGGGTCATTTTCTGACCACGGTCGATCTGTGCAAGGGGTATTGGCAGATTCCCCTTGCCGAGGAGGCGACCCCGAAGTCGGCCTTCATCACCCCATTCGGCTTGTACCAATTTCGAGTCATGCCGTTCGGGATGAAGAACGCCCCTGCTACCTTCCAGCGGTTAATCGATCGCCTCGTCGATGGCCTCCAGGGGTTCACTTGCGCCTACCTGGATGACATAGCCATCTATAGCCAGACCTGGGAGGAACACCTGGACCATGTAGGGACAGTCCTGGGCCGGATTAGAGACGCCAACCTGACCCTGAAGCCGGAGAAGTGTAAAGTGGGGATGGCCGAAGTGCAGTACCTGGGCCACCGGGTGGGGTGCGGGATACAACGGCCAGAGCCCGCCAAGATAGAAGCCATCCTAGACTGGCCCACCCCTGTGACCAAGACCCAGGTCCTCGCCTTTCTGGGCATCGCGGGGTACTACAGGAAATTCGTACCCCATTATAGTGACCTGGCCAAACCCCTGACTGACTTGACGAAGAAATCCCTACCCCGCCAAGTCCTGTGGTCCCCGGAGTGCGAACAGGCCTTCCGGCAACTGAAGGCCGCCCTGACCCAAGCTCCCCTGCTAGCAGCTCCCAACTATAACAAACGTTTTGTTGTCCATACAGACGCGTCCATGTTCGGACTGGGAGCTGTCCTAAGCCAAGTGGGGGACGACGGGGGGGATCATCCAGTGGCGTACATCAGTCGGAAGCTGTTGCCACGGGAGGTGGGGTATGCTGCCGTGGAGGAGTGCCTGGCCTTGGTCTGGGCCCTACGGAAGCTCCAACCCTATGTCTACGGTCGGTCCTTCACCGTGATGACCGACCATAACCCCCTGGTGTGGCTCAACCGCGTGGCGGGGGAAAATGGCCGCCTGTTGCGGTGGAGCCTGGCTCTCCAACCCTTCAACTTCACCATTCAGTACCGGCCCGGGTCGCAAAACGGTAACGCAGATGGGTTATCGTGGCAGTCGGCCCGGGAACCAGGGGATTGGGGAGCCCCGACTACCCCGGTACGACCCGTTGGGGTCCAACCGGGTGCGTCGGACCTTGGGGAGGGGGAGGAGTGTCACGGAATGGCCCAACATCCTCAGCCAGGGGCGGTTCCCGGTGACATTTACATGGCCATAGACACCTAGGTGCTGTGGCACCCGCAGAGTTTTGGGTACTTTATTTAGGTGTGAATTTGTGTGTGGCGTAATAAAAGTGTCCCCGTGTGTTGTGCAATGTAAATCCCTTTGTATGCCTTGCCCGTCGCCATTTTCCCAGGGCCTCGTGGATCCGGTCAGAATGATCGGATCGGGAAATGGCCGATTCGGACCGTCCGGTCGAATCGCAAAATGGTCGATTCAGACCATCCGGTCCGAATCGGCAACTCCCCGATTCGTAACTACCAATGCGGATCGGGGCCCGGGTGCCTCCTGCCAGCGAGGGCCAATGGGTCTTGTGTGGGCGGGCAGGGATTCCCATTGTATTCATAAGTGTGTAAAGTTGATAAATGTCTGTGATGTGAATAATAAACTCAGATTTACCAGTGCATCCAGCCTCGCCTGATGACTTTTATTCTCCGCCGCATTATATTGTCTGAGCACCCCACGCGGTCTCAGGGCGCGGTGTCTAGCTTAAGTTCCGAGCAGACCGAGGTGAGATCCGAACCGAACCGAACGCCCTGTACCTGCATCCCGCATCAGGACAGGGGCGCAGCGTATGACCGCCGGTTCTAAGAGTACTCGACCGGGATCCGAACCGAAGGCGCGAACCGCGTACCGCGCTTCGGTATACCCAGTGATTAACGATCCGATCCGAAGATTCACCCGGTCCCGTAAATCCGAATATTCATCAGATCCGAACAGTCCTCCGCTGGAAGATCCGAACATTCCTCCGCGGCAGATCCGATCTCCGTATTCGGCCGGCCGCTCCACAGACGTCCCCACACCCACCAGGTCAGTGAACCAGCTGCTCGAGACGCTGAGTACCGTGGTGCTCAGTGGTCGGGCTGGTTCGACACAGGGGTCCCCTCCACCGCCCGCATAACCCTTCCCCAGGGTCACTCCAGGCCGCATGAGACGCCGAGTGCGCGTCACTCGGTAGTCGGGCCAGCGGTAAGCGCCGGGGGGCACGCAGATAGAGCACACCCGCAGGCGGACAACATCCCATTCCGTCATACCCGACTTCGTACCCTTTGTCAGGTCGGTCAATGGGGAGGCCATGGTGGCAAAATTTGGGACAAAGCGGCGGTAGTAGCCGGTGATCCCTAGAAAGGCCCGGACTTGCTTCTTATTCTGGGGCTGGGGCCATTTTTGAATAGCCTCCACCTTGTCGATTTGTGGCTTAACTAGCCCTCGTCCAATGACATATCCCAAGTATTTGGCCTCTTCTGAGCCTATGGCACATTTCTTAGGGTTTGCCGTGAGACCTGCCTCCTTCAGCGAATCGACTACGGCCTGTACTCGTACCAAGTGCGTCTGCCAGTCAAGACTATGGATCACCACATCGTCTAGATACGCGGCGGCATACCGTCGGTGTGCCTTCAATAGCCTATCCATTAACCTTTGGAATGAAGCAGGGGCCCCGTGTAAGCCAAAGGGCATTCACGTATATTGGAACGACCCATCCGGGGTGGAAAAGGCGGTCTTTTCTCTGGCCCGGTTTGTCAGGGGTATCTGCCAGTACCCCTTCGTCAAATCCAGGGTAGTTATGTATCGGGCCGAACCCAGTTGGTCGATAAGCTCATCCACCCGGGGCATAGGGTACGCATCAAATCTCGATACAGCGTTCAGTTTCCTAAAGTCATTGCAGAAACGGATACTCCCATCTGGTTTTGGCACCAGCACTATGGGGCTCGACCAGTCGCTATGGGACTCTTCAATTATACCCAAGGCTAACATTTTCCTAATTTCTGCCGAGACGGCCTCCCGCCTGGCTTCTGGGATCCTATAGGGTTTAACATTTATGCGAACCCCAGGATCAACCACTATGTCATGGTGAACCACCGTGGTTAGTCCTGGCATCTCTGAAAAGAAATCGGTGTTTCCCTTCAAAAATTCCTTCACCTCATTGCGTTGAGCCACCGACAATGTGTCGGCGATAGGAACCTCAGGTGTGGGGCGAGCCATGGGGTTTGAAGTACCTGGGGTGCTCAGCAGGGTGCCTCCCGGTCCTTCCACAGCTTCAGGAGATTTATATGGTAGATTTGTTCTGTTTACCTTCTACCGGGTTGGAGGACTTTATAGTTTACTTCACTTTTTTTTTCGGCTATCTCATAAGGGCCTTGCGACTTTGCTAGGAATTTGCTCTCAGCCGTTGGGACCAACACTAAGACCTTATCCCCGGGGTTGAAACTACGCATTTTCGCCCCCCGATTATACACCCTCCTCTGGGCTTCCTGGGCTTGCTCCATATGTTCCCTCACCAGGGGCATAACGGCGGCAATCCTGTCCTGCATCATGGACACATGTTCAATGACAGTCTTAAAAGGGGTGGTCTGACCCTCCCACGTCTCCTTGGCAATATCTAGGAGTCCTCTGGGATGCCTGCCATATACGAGCTCAAAGGGGGAGTAGCCCGTAGAGGCCTGGGGCACCTCTCGGATGGCAAACATGAGATACGGGAGTAAGAAGTCCCAGTTCCTCTCATCTTTGTCCACGACTTTATTTAACATATTTTTTAGGGTTTTATTGAACCTCTCCACTAGCCCGTCAGTTTGGGGGTGGTATACAGATGTGCGCAGATGGGAGATTTTAAACAACCTACACAACTCCTTGGTCACCTTCGACATAAAAGGGGTACCCTGGTCCGTTAGTATCTCTTTCGGAATGCCTACCCGGCTAAACACTTGGACCAGTTCTTTGGCTATGGTTTTGGCCAAGGTGTTGCGTAGTGGAATCGCTTCCGGATATCGCGTGGCATAATCCATTATCACGAGGATATATTGGTGACCCCGGGCAGACTTCACCACCGGACCCACCAGGTCCATGCCAACCCTCTCAAAGGGAACCTCTATGATAGGCAACGGCACCAGCGGGCTACGACAATGGGGCGCGGGCGCGGATTGTTGACACTCCGGGCAGGACTCACAATAATTCTTTATATCTGCATGCAGACCCGGCCAGAAGAACCTCCGGCATATTCTTTCTTTGGTCTTTTCTACCCCTAGGTGTCCCCCCAGTACGTGCCCATGAGCAAGATCTAGCACCAACTTGCGGTATGGTTGAGGCACCAGTAGCTGTTCCACCACATCCTCCCCTTGTCTCACGACCTGGTACAACAAGTCTTTCCTTTGTGCCATGTGTGGAAAAGCTAGCCCCATATCTGGGTCAACGGGTTTATCGTCTATAACCTTTATATTCTCCCGGGCTCTGGCCAAGGTGGGGTCCTTCACCTGTTCGCTAAGAAAATCGTCCCTTCTGACTTCTAAATCAGGCACGTCAACCGATCCGTTCACCCCCCCAGGTCCCGGTTCTTCTTCCTGCTCCCCAGCCATGACAGAGAAAGGAAAAGGTACACTATCCCCCTTTGGGACCCCCACAATGCCCTCTTCCGTATCCGGTTCAAACGGTTCGGGGTTAAGATTCGTGACAGGGTCCAGACTATCTATTCGGAGGTTTTTCTCTTCCCATAAACTCCAAAACCGTGGAAAGTTCCTCCCGACTAACACCTCATATGGCAGGGAAGGTACCACCCCCACAGACTGTGTCACAATCCCCCAGGACGTACCAATGTCTACCACGGCTGTCTGGTAGTCGTGGGTATCCCCATGGACACAGACCACACCTATGGTACTCGGGTGATACTTGATGGGGTCAACAAACTCGGGTCGGACTAAGGTCACTACGCTCCCCGAATCTAACAGGGCGGTAACCGCCTTCCCATCTACGTACATCTTACACATCTGTCTCTCAATATGCTCCTTGTGTGCAGCAGTGCATGACAATTGAGCGAAGAAGGATAGGCGTTTCGGCCTCCCGGCATTATCACATTGCATTGGTTCGTCCATAACCGGACAGTGAGCAGCAATGTGTCCCATTTCACGACAGCGAAAACACTTTATGGTGTCGAGTCCCGAGGGTGTCCTCAAGAACTTTCCTGACCGATTCGGCCCGATCTTCAGACCCAAGCCTGGGGTTTCTTCCTCCCGACTAAAGGTCTTCTTAGACTCTCTCATGTCCTTAGGGCCGCCGACAAACTTGCCAAATTTTTTAGGCATACCGCCTTGTGGTGCCGTGGAATGTTCCAGTGCTGAGTTACTTTGTAAGTTTGTGGCCGTGGTGTACCGCTCCACCATGTCCACAAGCTGGGTGGCAGTTTTTGGGTTCCCGTAGCCGACCCATTTCCTCAGGGGGCCCGGAAGCGCCCGCAAATACTGGTCCATCACTACTCGTTCTACGATCTCCGGTGGGGTCAAGGTCTCTGGCTGTAGCCACTTTCTGGTAAGGTGTACGAGGTCAAACATCTGTGACCTCGGGGCTTTTTCCGCTACATAGCGCCATTGGTGCACGCGCTGGGCGTGAACAGCCGTCGTTACTCCCAGTCTTGCTAGGATCTCCGCTTTCAGGGTGTCGTATTTCCGGGCCGCTTCTGGCTCCAGATCGAAGTAGTGAGGTAGGCCTCCACGTCATCCGTCGTAGTCATCTTCTGAAGGAACTGGTTGGCACTCTTTACTTTGGGCACCACCGGCTCGGAGACCGCACGGTTTTGTCTTAGTTCTATGAGGCCCTTGGCCAACTCCTGGAGTACCTCCCGGTCTTCCCGCTGGTTCTCTCTGTCCGTTTGTTGGGCGGCTTGCTGAACCTCCAGCATCTGGCGGAGGAGATCCTGGTCAGCCTGCATCTGTCGGTTGGTCTCCTGTTGGGCCGCTGTGGCCTGTACGAGGGCTTTCACTACGTCGTCCATATCGTCACTTGTCATGTACTCCGGGCGTTGCCCGCATTCTCCACCATATGTGGGGTACAGCTCAAATGGGGGGTACCCTTCCCAGGATAAAGGTAGTCCCAATCGCAGGATTTCTTTACAATGTACAGCCCTCTGTACTTTTATTCAAGAGCTGCATACAGGTCAAGAAACAAAACAAAACAAAACAAAACAATACCCTTGCCTGTCCGGCACTAACTAAACAGTTAAGGTTTTCCCTCACTACCGTCTCAGACAACAAAGTGTATTCCAACCTTTCTTTTTTGCAGCCTGATCTCTGGTTCGCTTTGCTCCCTCAGTAGCTGGTCTGAGTCCCAGGGTGGAGACCTGAATGAACCTCACTTCCTGCTTTTATTTCCCTCTAGCAGCACCCATCAATCAATTAAGCCTCCCCAGGGAAAACTGCAAAACCCGGAGATTTGTGTGCCCCGAGCTGAACCCAAACTCCGGCCTGGAGTGCTAGTCCCAACAATATGACAAAACTCGAGGGGACACATACCGTCCCTCAAACACCACTCCTCTCCTCCCGTCACAGGGTGTATTCACTTCTGTCAGATACTGTATATATAGGGGTGTATTCACTTCTGTCAGATACTGTATATATAGGGGTGTGTTCACTTCTGTCAGATACTGTATATATATATAGGGGTGTAATCACTTCTGTCAGATACTTGTATATATAGGGGTGTATTCACTTCTGTCAGATACTGTATATATATAGGGGTGTAAGCACTTCTGTCAGATACTGTGTATATATAGGGGTGTATTCACTTCTGTCAGATACTGTATATATATAGGGGTGTATTCACTTCTGTCAGATACTGTATATATATCGGGGTGTATTCACTTCTGTCAGATACTGTATATATATATATATATAGGGGTGTATTCACTGCTGTCAGATACTGTGTATATATAGGGGTGTATTCACTTCTGTCAGATACTGTATATATATGGGTGTATTCACTTCTGTCAGATACTGTATATATAGGGGTGTAATCACTTCTGTCACATACTGTGTATATATAGGGGTGTATTCACTGCTGTCAGATACTGTATATATAGGGGCGTATTCACTTCTGTCAGATACTGTATATATAGGGGCGTAATCACTTCTGTCAGATACTGTGTATATATAGGGGTGTATTCACTTCTGTCAGATACTGTATATATAGGGGCGTAATCACGTCTGTCAGATACTGTATATATATAGGG
>CM019065.1:272206-367516 GCA_009667805.1 Leptobrachium leishanense | reverse complement strand
TCCTCTCCTCTCTTTCTCACTTAGCTGCTCCTCCTTCTTTTCCACTCTACTTGGCGCTCTTTCCTTTCCCTCTGAAGGAACAGGATAGCACAAGGTCCCTAATACGGCTGACGCTGTGGGATGTGTGGATGGATCTATGAGCTGCCTAGGTGGAGAGTCGCTTTCATACTGGAACTGAAGGTCGTGGGGGATGGACTTCCTGACTTTCACTGAAGTCCTCTATATTGAGGATGGCCTGGGATATGGAGACCTTTACCATTTTTTTTTTTTGTAAAGTGTTCCTTTTCTTTTATTCTTTATATATTACCTACGATTACATGTGTAAGTTCTGTATTCCTTTGTTTATATGGATGTCTATGTACCTATATTTATTGTTTTCTGAATAAAAATTTTGAATTTCAAAAAAAAGAAGGTAGCTGCTACCCAAAACGTGAGCCGTGACTTCAAGTTTGGTCAGAATAGGACTGCCATAATTGTCTCCCCCATTAAAGCGGATCCATGCTGGGCCAGGACCGCGGAACACATAGCCTGGGGGAGGCTTCTCGTCAGCTTCCCAATCCTCCTCACTCACACATTGCAGCAAGTCCTCGTATTTGCACTCTAGATTGAGTGCGGCACGCAGCCAGTGTACCAACTGGTCTCCATGGCTCGCAGTGGGCTGAGGCCCCAACACTCGGGGTCTCCACAGCTGAATGTCCTCTGTGATCCTCTGCTCATAAGGAATAAACGAGCTCTCCTGCTCCACACCATGCAGGGTACTTGGCCATTTGTAATCCACAGGCAACTTGTCATCCATGGGTACAAGTTACTGTGTGTGGTCTCTGTCAATTTATGTAACTTCACTCTATTATCTAATGTAATCTGATGCTAGGCCTGTGAGGACATGCCACCATATTGTCTCATTCATGTCTGGACATGTCTGTTTCACTTGAGGTTGGAGTGGGCGGGGAGTTTGTCATAAATACCTGCGTGTCTTTGGCCAATAATTCAGATCTCTGTTTTGAACTGACATAGAGCCTGCCTGGTGTTTTGTGCATGGGCTACCAGCACTTAGATGAGAGGCTCTCAGCGGCAGCTCAAGTCTCTGGAATATCGCGTAGCAGGATCAAAAGATCGAATCGACCGCTCGAGGTATCGGATACAGTGGGTGTGATTCCGATAATATCGGAATTGTGTCGGGAGAGGCGGACAAGGGTCCGTTATAAGCACAAATGACAACTTTTTTTCTTAAGGACAGGTACACTCAAAGTGCTGTGATAAGATTCCCTAGAAATGAGGCAGCACGCAGATCTTGAGGTTAGAACAGTCAGCCTAGAACTGAGCCTTAAATGAATAATATATACTGTGCCAGGCAGAGCCTGGTGGCCAATAGAATATGACACCCTGGCGTCTTACTGCACTTCATCATTAATCCTTCCACTGACATATTGTGGCAACTGCTCAGAAATCAATTGTAACATCAACTGGGTTTACTGGTCTTCGGCTTGTGGAGCAGACCCGAACCTGTTACAGCGTCCATCCCTTTATTATTATTATTATTATTAATTTATAAAGCGCCAGCATATTCCGCAGCGCTGTACAATAAGCACAGTACAGACAGGGTTACAATACATTGAACAACATTTGACAAACAGTACAGGAGGAGATGAGGGCCCTATTCCCGTAGGAACTCACAATCTGGGAGGGTTGGGGTTGGAAACAGGAGGAGAGGACTGTAAGGTGAGAGTGATTGATGGTTGCGTCAGTGAGTTGGGGGGTAGGCTTCCCTAAATAGCAATGTTTTCAGGGAGCGTTTGAAGGAAGAGAAGTTAGGGGAAGTCTGACAGCACGAGGGAGAGCGTTCCAGAGAGTGGGGGCTGCGCGTGAGAAATCCTGCAGTCTATCATGGGAAGAGGTGATGCGGGGAGAAGCTAGGCGCAGGTCACTGTTTGACCTTAGGAGCGGGCTGGGGTGTATTTGGTGATTAGTGAGGACAGGTAGTGGGGCGCTGAGTTAGTGAGGGTTTTGTAGGTAAGGATAAGGATTTTGAACTTAATTCTGCAGTGGATGGGGAGCCAGTGAAGGGACTCGCAGAGGGGAGCGGCAGAGACAGAGCGGCGGGTGAGGTGAATTAGCCTGGCGGAGGCGTTCAGGATGGATTGTAGGGGGGAGAGGCGGGACAGAGGGAGGCCAGATAAGAGATTATTGCAATAGTCGAGTCGGGAGATTACCAGGTCGTGTATGAGTTGTTTTGTGGTGACAGCGGTAAGAAATGGCCGAATTCTGGAAATATTACGCAGTTGGTATCGGCAGGAGGAGGAAAGAGACTTGATGTGGGGGATGAAGGAAAGAGCAGAGTCCAGTGTAACTCCAAGACAGCGAACTTGGTTTGATGGGGAGATGGTGATACCCTCCACCGTGATAGAGAAGTCAGGAGGTGGGGAGGCATTAGAGGGAGGAATAAGTAGGAGCTCAGTCTTTGACATGTTGATCTTTAGGTGGTGGGAGGCCATCCAGGAGGAGATGCCAGATAAACAGTCACTGACTTTTGAAAGGACAGGGGGAGAGAGATCAGGGGTAGAGAGGTAGATCTGAGTGTCATCAGCGTAGAGGTGGTAATTAAAGCCAAAGCTGTTGATGATTTTGCCCAGGGAGGAGGTGTAGATGGAAAAGAGCAGAGGACCAAGGACAGAGCCTTGAGGTACACCAACAGATAGAGGCAATGAAGAGAGGAGGAGTTACCAGCAAAGGACACACAGAAGGACCTGTTGGATAAATAGGAGTCAACCCAAGCAAGTGCAGTGTCACCGAGACCCAGAGAGTTGAGGGTCTGTAGAAGGAGGGGTGGTCAACAGTGTCAAAAGCAGCCGAGAGGTCAAGCAGGATGAGAATAGAATAGTGGCCGTGTTTTTAGCAGTTAGGAGGTCGTTGGTGACTTTGGTGAGGGCAGTTTCAGTTGAGTGTAGCGGACGGAAGCCAGATTGCAGGGGGTCAAGTAGGGAATTGGAGGACAGGAAGAGGAGAGGCGGTTGAAGACTAGTTTTTCTAAGAGCTTTGATGTGAAGGGAAGCAGGGATACAGGGCGGTAGTTGGATGGAGAGTTGGTGTCTAGGGATGGTTTCTTTAGTAAAGGGGTAACTAGCGCGTGTTTGAAGGCGGATGGAAAGGAGCCAGTGGAGAGAGATAGGTTGAAGATGTGTGTGAGAGCAGGGGTGAGGGAGGAGGAGAGGGGAGGAATTAGATGTGAGGGAATGGGGTCGAGCGGGCACGTGGTGAGATGTGAGGAGGACAATAAGGAATTGACTTCCTCCTCAGTGGGTTGGAGGAAGCGGCAGAGGGTGGCAGAGGGGACCTGTGGGAGTGGAGGTGGCAGATAACTATCTTGTGTTAGGGATGTTGCTTCTGATAGTTAGAGTTTTACTGAGGAAGTAGTCTGCCAGGTCTTGAGCGCTGAAGGCAGCTGAGGGGGGAGGTGCAGGGTGGAGGAGGGTGTTGAAGGTGGACCAGAGCCGTTTAGGGTTGGAGGACAGCGTAGATATAAGAGATGAGAAGAAGGATTGTTTGGCCAAGTGGAGGGCAGAGGTGTATGACCGGAGAATAAACTTGAAGTGAACAAAATCAGCTTCAGAGCGGGATTTCCTCCAGGCACGCTCTGCAGTGCGGGAGCATCTTTGCAGGTAGCGAGTTGGAGGGTGTGCCAGGGCTGAAGCTGGCGGCGTGGGGCCTTGCAGAGTCGAAGAGGAGCAAGAGTGTCTAGAGCAGAGATAAGCGTAGTGTTGTAGTGATTAGTGGCAGCATCAGGGCAGGTGAAGGATGAGGTATGAGGGAGGTGGTGAAGTAGGTTGGAGAATTGATGGGGGTCCACAGCATGTAGATTTCTGCGAGTGTGTGTGCGGGGTGGGGGAGCAGGGTGTTTAGGAAGTCCAGATAGGTTGAAAGAGAGAAGGTGGTGGTCAGAGATGGGGAAAGGGCGACATTTGAACTCAGAAATGGAGCAGAGGTTGGAAAAGACCAGGTCAATAGCGTGACCATCGCGGTGGGTAGGGAGGAGGGAGGATTGTGTGAGTCCAAGGGAGGACGTGAGTGAAAGAAGTTTGGAGGCAGCAGGAGCGGAAGGATCGTCAATGGGAATGTTGAAGTCCCGAGAATTAGGCATGGAAGATTAGAAGACAGGAAGTGAGAAAGCCAGGTAGCAAAGTGGTCAAAGAACTGGGAGGTTGGTCCCGGTGGGCGGTAGATGACTGCCACCCTGAGAGCCAGAGGAGAGAACAGGCGGATGCAGTGTGTCTCGAAGGAGGAGAAGGAGAGGGATGGGGGTGGAGGGAGATGCTGGTAGGTGCAGGTGGGAGAGAGCAGGAGCCCGACCCCGCCACCATTTCTCTCACCCGGTCTGGGGGTATGGCTCAAGTGTAGACCGCCATGTGAGAGAGCAGCAACGGAGGCCGTGTCAGAGGGAGTTAGCCAGGTTTCAGTTAAAGCTAGGAGGTTGAAGGAGTTTGAAAGGAAGAGGTCATGGACGGCTGTGAGTTTGTTGCACACAGAGCGAGCGTTCCAGAGGGCGCAGGAGAAAGAGGACAGGCGCTGAGGGATGATGGGAATGAGGTTGCTGGGCTTGCAGGGAGGTGATTTATGTGCGATGGAGATAGGATGAGAGGAAGTATTGGATGTGTTGTGGGGCCAGGGTTAGGGGATATGTCACCTGAATAGAGTAACAGCAGGAGGGTGAGAAAGAGAAGGTGGGAATGGGATTTGTGGGCGTGGGAGTGATTGGCAGCACGAGAGTTAGAGGGAGACCATGTTCTGAGGAAACAAAGGAGCTCATGTGAGGCCATCATGTGGGACGAGAGGAGGGAGGGAGAGATGCAGATAGTGTAGGGGTCGGTGGTAGAGGGGCAGGAGTTCCATTTAAGGAGAAAGGTAGAAGTAAAGAGGAGAAGCGTGAGAGAAAGCATGAAATAGACTTGCGTTTACCCAGAGTAAAATTGGGCCTTGCAGTTCCTTCCTCCAGTCCCGCAACTCCAGGAATCAACTCTAAGCGTCCACTTAAGACTGTTAAGACTTCTCTTCAGCCAAGCTGATCCCTCTTTTGGCAATGGAAGAGATGCTTGTCATGGACCTGGAGACTACCAGAGATTTAAAACTTGTTCCCCCCTTGTGGGATATTTTCCCTTTGTGTGTTTCCCCTGGATTGTGGCATTGCCCCGTTTCTCTCATGCACCAGACTTCTTTGCCCCATTAGGACTCCCCAGGATTATCCTGCTATCCCCGGGATTCCCCCTTTCTAGAGTGACCTCCGTGTCCAGAGGCACAAACGTCTGGGCCTTGTTGCGCCATTCCCCTTCATGGGAACAGGGCGCTCTTTGGGGACAACCTATGGAACACTATCAACTACTACACCCTTGAAGCTTGAGAGGAAGCTCCCTAGGGAACCCAGAGTTTGGCACCTCGAGCTGGTGCACAGTGGGAACCGGCCCCCTTTGCTGCCATTGGTGTGATTTTTGGACTACTTGTTCTTGAGACTCTGGACTTCCGGGAATACTTGAACCATTTTGCTGTTCCCCCTGAACACTCCTGAAGTCCTCCGTTTTTAATGTACCTTTTTTTCTGTATATCTCAGCGCTGTGGAATATGCTGGCGCTATAGAAATAATAATAATAATAAAAAAATAATAATATGTGAACACTAGGATTTTCCCAGCGACGAAATGTCTGGCACCTCCCATTGTTCTTGTTAATCCCATTATGTTTATGTATAAAATGGAGCTGGATCTCTGTACAAACACAGGACCTGAAACCTGCACTGCCTGGTTACTGCCAATGATAGACCATATTCTCTCTGCTGTTTTGCTGGCGACGAGGCAAGGTGGATAATATTCAATGGGAATGTAGCGCTGTGTTAAAAATCATCTTGCTGTGGCAGTACCTATTTTTGGCCACAAGATGGAGACTATCGCGATCAGATACTGGACATTGGGACTACAATGCCCGGCATGCTTTGCAAGAAGACAGGAAGTGGGTGGGGACTGGACACTTACATCCTCTGCCTCGTGGAGAAAGTTCCAGAGCGCAGCAGGGAAGGAGAGAAAGCAGACGCACCGAGGAGATCGCGGGAGAATCTAGGCCCAAAGCCTGAGGGAGACCTGTTGTTCCGGTTTGGGTCACCTAGCCTGAGGAGAAGGAGACTCGCCAGACCCCAGACACTGCTGCAGACCGGCGGAATCGAACGGAGAGCAGGCGGTGAGCTGGACAAGCGGCATAAAGTGAGACAACGGATCCGGCCGCTAGTATCCCCAGTCAAAATCCGGAGGAGAGACGTCCTGGGTCAGCGGAGCCTAAAGCCTGCGTCGGATGGGTGAGAGGCCTCCAAGGCTGTTTGTGATTAAAGTCCACAGGGCCCCAACTGACTAGTCGAAGACTTTCTTTAAATAGACTCACTGGCCAGTTGAACAGTACCCGGGTACCTCACACACATATACACCTTTCACCTCCTGGGACTTAACTTGTGCAGGACTCATTTTCTTTTAGGAATCGGAATATGGGTTGAAAATAAAGATACGTTCCGAATATATATTTTTCCTCTTTTTTCCGTTGCGCGTTTGCCGTAATACGAAGGGATTGTATGTTTTGGGTTTCGCTACGTGTCCCCTTTTTCTGAACTATCGGGAAATTGCATTGCTTTTATGTTCGGTTGCGAATATTTTATTTTCCGAAATACGAAGCCTCGTGTTTCGTTTCTTTTCCGCTGCGCGTTTTACCGGGATACGAAAATACTGTAATAATACTTGTGAATACCGTGTCTCAACATCTGCTCAAATATTTTAGTAAACTATATAAATATAAAAACTCACAACTGTGTTGGAGTATATTTATTCCCTAGTGCGGGGAGACTGACCCGTGGTTCATTTTCAGCGGCTCCTCCGGGAGTGAGCGCTACAGGAATATTACAGATCCATCACATTGCTGATATCCCTCCTCTCTCTCCTCTTTCTCTGTGTCTGTCAGGGTGGCACCAGGCATGGGCCATGGTGGGACCCAAGTTCTGGGGGTTTGAGCCTATAGCGTAGGGATATGCAGGTTGTACCGTAGGGTAGGCTGGCTGATGCAGGGGAATAATCCATGGCGTGGTACATAAGCATATAGAGATAGAGTGGTCTGGACGGTCCGTAGATCAAGGGCTGGCGGCAAGTGGGCAAAGTCAGTGGGTAACTGCAGGTGGTACACGGAATAGCTTAAGCAATAGGACAGGTCTGCACAGCATCAGAGATCGACTTGTAATGCAAAGTCAAGTTGCATAGGGGTGACTGACTCTTTAATTGATAGACAAGGTGGTTGTGGTGTGTGTTTGTGCTTCCCCTTCAGTGCTGGATTGGACTGAGGCAGCACTTTTCATGTATGCACACGTGCAGGTCTGGTTTATTGCACAGGTACTGATCCCTGACAGTGTCTCCCTCTGGTGGTAATGCAGGAGATGCTGATATCTCTCCGGTAATGGAGGAGATGCTTGTGACAGACTCGGCGTCACTGGGGCAGCCTCCTTCCTACTGACTATGGGCAAGGTGCTAACTGGGGTTTGCCCAGGGAAACCAGGATTTATGTTGAACGCTGTTTGAAAAGAAACTACTGAGCGAAAATGTTTGGAATTTACATGTGATCCAATGAATGATCATAAAAAGGGCTGTTACAGAAAAAAAGAAGTAAACATTAAAAAAAAAAAAAAAATCTGACTTTTTTTAAAAAACAAAAATTATCCAGAAAAATGCTTAATTTCCGAAAAAATCTATAAATAAAGAGACTCTTTACTGTAGAATTTTATAATGAACGGTTTATTAGATATTGAATTAAAACGGGAATGTTTTTAACATTGAAGTAGGGATGAGCTGTTCGGTTCTGATCGGTTCGGAGTTCGATTCGAACATTGGCCGTTGGAAAGTTCGCGAACTACGAACATTTCCGCGTGTTCGGTTCGAGTTCGAAAGAATTTTTTTTTTGAAAAAAGTATAAAAAATGCTTAAAAAATCTAAAAGATAAAGAGACTCTTTACTGCATAATATTCTAAGCAATGGTTTATTAGATACTAATTAAAACGGGAATATTTTTAACATTGAAGCCTATGGGATAAAACATTTTTAAATGTCCCCAGCAACATAAAATAAAACCTTTTTCTTTTCTTTCTAATACTCACCTGATTCCTGGATCCACAAACTGTAGAGGTGCTACAATGAATGCCAGGAGCTCCGGCGCAGCTGTGAGTGATCAGGGGGCAGGGCACGGCGTGATGATGCAGAGCTGCCGGGACTGGTGCGCGCCAATTCTCACCATATACAGTAGCGCAGTACTAGTGTCTAAATGTTGTTGAGCTGGTTTTGTTATAACAACTACTCTCGCTCTGTGCCCCTGTCTGGGATATTCCACTGCTTGTTACTGCTGGTGTGCTTCCATCCTGCCATACACTATAGCGCAGTAATAGTTGGGTGCACTGACTCCTATATTACCAGATTCATATCATTTTAATATGTGATGGCAGGGCACAACCCTGCACTCTTCCACAATACCACAGAGGGGTTACGGTGTGACGGCACTGTTGCCGACACTAAAGGCCCAATTTTAAAGCACCTATTGTTACTTTCATCCAAAGCCTGCATAAGGCTGGGGTCAGACGAACGCAGTGCGAACGCGCGTGAAGCCGCACTTTATTACAGCCGTAGTAGCAGCAAATGACGGGCAATATACGAAGTACGGCCGCATGAAAGTGCGGCCGCGCAACGCAAGCAGCAAACAAACGCATTTTTTTAGAGAACGTGATACCGCTAGAACTGACGTACAGAGTGCGCTGCCATTAGTTTACGTCAAAACGAATAGACACTTTGAAACGAGGAGAACAGACGTTCCGAAAAAAACGAAAATTTCCGAAATCACGAAAAAAAAGTCGATACGAAAAACGAGCAGACCCGAAAACCCGAAAATGGCCGATTTTATATTCCGAAAAAAAAGTCGAACCGAACCGAAATGGAAATAGGCCGAAACGAGTAAAAATCGGTGCAGAAGTCTAGTTTTATTGATGATCCGTACAAAATCACGGATGAAAATGCGCATCATATGACCGCTATCGCGTATTCCGTGAAAGAATACGTCCATTCGTGAAAAATGCGTTCGTCTGACCCTAGCCTAAGTTTCACCATAATTTAGCCAAAAAAAATCACTAAACTTTTTCTGCGTGTCCGAAAATGTCTCCTCTTTTCATACAGACTGCCACCCCGTTTTTATTGTTAACCCTTATTTCATGGAAAACTCACTGTCCCTTTAAAAACGTATTTTTTTTTTAACTTTTTGTCCTAGTTTCCTGTCCCCCAGGGCACTACCTGGACCCCCATACACCTTTTATGGCAAATATCTTGCATATATGCCCTCTTGAAGGACACTCTCTAAAAATTGAATTTTCGAGTCCCATTGACTTGCATTGAGTTCGGTTTGTGTTCGAACTCGAACTTTTGAAATTGTTCGAATGCGAACTGAACACGGGGGTGTTCGGCTCATCACTACATTGAAGCCTATGGGATTCGCCTGAATAAATCTGCCGCATGAAACCACCAAATGGCAGAGCATTTCGGGAACCTTTCACTGCTGGTTTGTGCTCTCAGAGAAGCAATGTTTTGTCTATTCAATGGGGATTTCACTGCCCTCGAACAGGCACCGAACAGGCACCGTATGTGCAGGCAATTCGCCAGGATTTAGCAAATTGCCTGCTCTCTGGATAACCGAATGGCCAGGAAAGGTAACCGTAGCCTAATTTTCAGCATTCGTTTACCTTTCTCCAGCCATTTGGATCTCTTTGAATAACCCTATGACGGAATGGAGATGTTGTTCCGCCTGCGGGTGTGCTCTATCTGCGTGACCCCTTCGCTTACCGCTGGCCCGACTACCGAGTGACGCGCACTCGGCGTCTCGTGCGGCCTGGCGTGACCCTGGGGAAGGGTTAGCGGGCGGTGGAGGGGACCCCTGCCTAGAACCAGTCCGACCACTGAGCCATACAGCACTCAGCGTCCCGAGCAACTGGTTCACTGACCTTGTGGGTATGGGACGTCTGTGGAGATCGGATCTGGCAGCCGCGGAGAACTATTCGGATCTTATGCGGGAAACGTTTCCGATCCTGGGGCAGGTGACTTTTCGTATCTTGGGCGGCGGGCTTTCCGGACCGGGGATGAGTGGAGAGTCGGATCGAGTTGGGACGGCCTTTTCGGATCGGGGCTGGAGAGGGTTTCGGATCTGGCTGAATCAGCGGAGACTTCGGATCTTACCGCAGTACCGAAGTGCGGTGCACGGCCGCGTCCTTCGGTTCGGATCTCCGGAAGGTAGTCTGGAAACCGAATCTTCATGCGCAGCGCCTCTGCCCTGATACACGATGCAGGGACAGAGCGCTCGATTCGGATCGTATCGGGTGGTCACCGTATCCTGAGGTCGCGGGGGACACTCAGATGCGAAATACGGCGGAGACAAAGACACATCAGTCAAGGCTGGATGCACTGCAAAATCTGGCTTTATTATGCACAGCTCAGGCATTTATCAACTTTGCACAAAATTACAATACAATGGGACTCCTTGCCCGCCCTCCCAGGACCCATTGGCCGTTATACTTCAGGGAGTCGCCGATTCGGACCGGATGGTCCGAATCGGCCATTTTACGATTCGAACCGGATGGTTCGAATCGGCCATTTTCCGAATCGAGAATTCTGAACTGCGCCACAAGGTGATCGGAAAATGGCGGCGGGCAAGGCAGACAAAGGGAAAATACATTACGCAATAAACCAACGGGGAACACTGTATCACACCACACAATATCACATCTAATAAAAAGTACGTTCAAACTCCGTGCGTGCCACCGCACCTAACTGCCCCTGGCCAGAACTAATGTCCGTGTGCACCGCCCCTGGCTGAGGGTGCTGGGCCATTCCGTGACACTCCTCCCCCTCCCCAAGGTCCGACGCACTCGGTTGGACCCCACCGGGTCGTACCAGGTAGTCGGGGCTCCCCAATCCCCTGGTTCCCGGGCCGACTGCCGCGATAACCCATCTGCGTTACCGTTCTGCGACCCGGGCCGATATTGGATTGTAAAATTGAAGGGTTGGAGAGCCAGGCTCCACCGCAACAGGCGGCCGTTCTCCCCCGCCACTCGGTTGAGCCATACCAAGGGGTTATGGTCGGTCATCACGGTGAAGGACCGACCGTAGACATAGGGTTGCAGTTTTCGTAGGGCCCAGACCAAGGCCAGGCACTCCTTCTCCACTGCAGCATACCCCACCTCTCGTGGCAACAGCTTCCGGCTAATGAACGCCACCGGATGATCCCCCCCGTCGTCCCCCACTTGACTCAGGACAGCTCCCAGTCCGAACATGGACGCGTCTGTGTGAACAACAAAACGTTTATTATAGTTGGGAGCTGCCAGCAGGGGCGCTTGGGTCAGGGCGGCCTTCAATTGTCGAAAGGCCTGTTCGCATTCCGGGGACCACAGGACTTGGCGGAGCAGGGATTTCTTGGTCAGGTCAGTCAGGGGTTTGGCCAGGTCACTGTAATGGGGTACAAATTTCCTGTAGTACCCCGCGGTGCCCAGGAAGGCGAGACCTGAGTTTTAGTCACAGGGGTGGGCCAATCCAGGATAGCTTCTATCTTAGCGGGCTCCGGCCGCTGTATCCCGCACCCCACCCGGTGGCCCAAATACTGCACTTCGGCCATCCCCACCTTACATTTCTCCGGCTTCAGGGTCAGGTTGGCGTCTCTAATCCGGCCCAGGACAGTCCCTACATGATCCAGATGTTCCTCCCAGGTCTGGCTATAGATGGCTATGTCATCCAGGTATGCGCAAGCGAATCCCTGGAGGCCATCGAGAAGCGATCGATTAACCGCTGGAAGGTAGCAGGGGCGTTCTTCATCCCGAACGGCATGACTCGAAACTGGTACAAGCCGAACGGGGTGATGAAGGCCGACTTCGGGGTCGCCTCCTCGGCAAGGGGAATCTGCCAATACCCCTTGCACAGATCCACCGTGGTCAAAAAATGACCCCCGGAGATCTGGTCTAGCAACTCGTCGACTCGGGGCATCGGATAAGCGTCCGTAATAGTACAATCGTTTATCCGCCGATAGTCGACGCAGAACCTGGTGGTACCGTCCTTCTTGGGCACCAGGACCACGGGCGACGCCCATGGGCTGGCCGACGGCTCAATGACCCCCAGCTCCAACATCTCCCGGATCTCGGCCCGCATGGACTCGCGGACTGCTTCCGGGAGTCGGTATGCGGGCTGCCGGAGTGGTCTCTGGCCGGGCGTGTCCACCTGATGGACAGCCTGGTCCGTATATCCCGGGAGAGCCGAGAAAACCCCCGGGTAGGCGAGAAGCAGCTGCCGCGCCTGCGCCTGTTTCTCGGATCCTAACTCCTCCCCCAACTGCACCTGATCCACCCCGGAAGGCTGCTTGGCTACCCCCGGAAGTTCTTCCAGCGGGAACGGTTCCATCTCCTCGGCAGCCGGCGCGCATATGGCGTCCACCGTCTCCGGCCGCTCATGGAAGGCCTTCAGCATATTGACGTGGAACGTCCGCTGGATTCTGGTGTCTGCGCAGCTAACAACCACATAGGTGGTATCCCCCAGCTGGGTTACCACCTTGTAGGGACCTTGCCAGGCCGCCTGCAGCTTGTTCTGCCGCTGTGGTTTTAACACCAGAACCTTCTGCCCCACGCAGAACGAGCGACTGCACGCAGCGCGATCGTACCACGCCTTCTGCTGAGCCTGGGCCGTCTCCATGTTCTCCTGCACGAACCCCTGGAGTTCCGCCAAGCGCTCCCGGAGCTTCAGGACGTACTCCACCACAGGAACCCCATCCTCCTCCGGTGCCCCCTCCCACTGAGCCCTAACCAGATCCAGGGGCCCTCGCACCTGGCGCCCATACAGCAGCTCAAAGGGGGAGTAGCCGGTGGATTCCTGAGGAACCTCCCGGTAGGCGAACAGCAGGTGGGGAAGATACTTCTCCCAATCCCTGTTCTCGTGCACAAAGGCCCGGATGAGCTGCTTCAGGGTCCCATTGAACCGCTCGCACAGCCCGTTTGTCTGGGGGTGATACGGGGCGCTGTGCAGCGCCTTAACACCGCAGAGGCGCCAGAGCTGTTGGGTGAGCTCAGCGGTAAATTGGGTACCCTGATCGGATAGGATTTCTCGGGGAAACCCTACCCTCGTGAACACCCTGAGGAGCGCGTCCGCTACAGTGTCCGCCTGGATATTGGCCAAGGCCACAGCCTCGGGGTACCGGGTGGCATAATCCACTACGGTAAGAATGTATCTCTTACCGGTGGCACTGGGCCGTGGCAACGGCCCTACGATGTCGACCGCCACCCGGCTAAAGGGCTCCTGGATAATGGGCATGGGCCGCAAGGGTGCTTTCGGGTGATCCCCGGCCTTCCCAGCTTTCTGGCAAACTGGGCAGGTGCGGCAGTAGTCGCGGGTGTCGTTGCTAAGGCGGGGCCAGTAAAACGCACGCGCCAACCTGTGCCGGGTTTTACTCTGGCCTAAGTGACCTGACAGGGGGATGTCATGGGCCAAGCGCAGAAGCTCCTGCCTGGGGCCCTGAGGCACCACCAACTGCTTCTGCGGGACCTGCTTCTTCTTGGCCCCCTCCCTCACGGTGTAACGGTACAGCAACCCATCCTCCCACTCTACCTTGTCTTTCCCCTGGCCGTCCAGACCCTGCCAGCTCGGTCCCGGTAGCCCTGTAAGGTAGGGTCGGTCTGGGTCTGGTGGCGAAGCGTCTCCGGGGTACTCCACGGAGAAGGGAGGACAGGTGGGGGGAGAAGGATCGGATCCCGTCGGGGTAGGAGAGGTGATGGCGGTCGGGGAGGTCCTGGGGATTTGGGATGTCGGGAAGGTCTGGGAGGTCGGTAAGGTTGGGGGGTCGGGGAGGTCGGGGAGGTTTGGGGGGTTTGGGAGGTCGGGATGGTTTTGGTGGAAATCTCACCTGGGTCCCATTCGGAGTGCCCTGGTCGTGACGTCGGCTCTGTTGCCTAGTGGTTACCGGGGTAGCTGCATCTGTGGAGTAAGCGGAAATGAGCTGCCCCAGATCGTTACCCAGGAGCACCTCAGCCGGCAGTTGCCTCAACAACCCCACCCTCACCTCCTTCTCCCCGTTCCCCCAGTCCAGGTGCACCCGGGCCGTCTCAAGCCGGAGCACTTTTCCTCCCGCCACCCGTACTGCAACAGTGCTTTGCAGGCGGTCACTCGGCGGAACCAAGTGAGGCCGGACCAGGGTGATGGTAGCCCCGGAGTCCCGCAGCCCCTCAGCGGGCCGCCCGTTTATCCACACCGCCTGGCGGTGGTGACGGCGGTTGTCGTCCGCTGCGGCTTGCACGGGGTCGGCCTCATACAACTGCTCCCATTCCTCCGGGGCCTCCGGCCACGGAGCTCCGGCGTCGCAGCAATGGGCCGCCGGCGATGCCCTGCCGGCTGGCCGGGTCAACTCCGGTCGGTTGGGGCAATATTGCTTGTAGTGGCCCTCCTGGTTGCACCCGTAGCATCGGACGTTGGCCATGTTAGTGGGCCGGCTGGGGGCCCGTGCTACCGGTGCCCGGACCGCTGGTGGTGGGGGTGGTGGAAGTGGTGGAGCGGGTAAAGCTGGGCGGCTGGCCAAGGTCCGCTCTCCCCCCGACAGCTTCCGGGTGTCGGTATACTCGTCGGCCCAGGTGGCCGCTTGTTGCACCGTATGGGGTTTCTTGTCGCGCACCCACTCCCGGATAGCGGAGGGTGTGTGCTCAAAAAACTGCTCGAGCAGCAGCAGTTGGGTGATCTCTGTCACCGTCTCCGCTTGGCTTCCCGAGAGCCAGGTGCGCAAGTCCCTCTGCAACCGATGGGCCCACTCCACGTGAGTGGCGCCGCTGGGCCGGCGGGAATTCCGGAACTTCATCCGGCTGGCTTCGGGGGTCACGGCAAATCTGCTCAGCAGCGCCTGCTTGACGTGCGAGTAACTAGTGGCCTCTTCATCCGGCACCGTGCGATAGGCCTCGGCGGCCCGACCGGTCAGCTTACTCGCCAAGATCCTTACCCAGTCGGCACGGTGCACTTCATGTACTCGGCACAGGCGCTCAAAGTCTTGGAGGTAACTTTCTATTTCCTCCTCGGCTTCCCGGAACTCCTTGAACGCCTGGAACGGCACTTTCCGCCCGGGGTAACGGTCTGTCGGAGAATGGCTACTCCGTCGGCTTCGCACTTCAGCCAGCCGTAGTTCGTGCACTCGCTCTCTCTCCCGCTCCTCTTCCTGGCCGAGTTCCCGACCCAGATTCCTCAGCTCCGCTTCCGATGGGGCCGGACCCATCATGGAGATCCGCTCCCGCATTTTCCGGCAAAAGTCACTGTCCTCGGGCTCTGCGGGGACAGTAGCCGGCGCTATGTCAGCAGGCAACGCTGCGAACGCCGCCTCCTGATCCATCCTCTTCAATTCCTCCATCATGGTCTCCCGGCTCTTGGAGCCCGGGGCACCGCCCCGGTTCTCCAGCATGCCACGCAGGACGTCCCGCTTGTAGGCACTGTACCCGATCATGGTGAGGGTCCCCCTAGGGCCTGCAGAGAGCTATCCCACCGCTGCCACCAGTATGACGGAATGGAGATGTTGTTCCGCCTGCGGGTGTGCTCTATCTGCGTGACCCCTTCGCTTACCGCTGGCCCGACTACCGAGTGGCGCGCACTCGGCGTCTCGTGCGGCCTGGCGTGACCCTGGGGAAGGGTTAGCGGGCGGTGGAGGGGACCCCTGCCTAGAACCAGTCCGACCACTGAGCCATACAGCACTCAGCGTCCCGAGCAACTGGTTCACTGACCTTGTGGGTATGGGACGTCTGTGGAGATCGGATCTGGCAGCCGCGGAGAACTATTCGGATCTTATGGGGAAACGTTTCGGATCTTATGCGGGAAACGTTTCCGATCCTGGGGCGGGTGACTTTTCGTATCTTGGGCGGCGGCTTTCCGACCGGGGATGAGTGGAGAGTCGGATCGAGTTGGGACGGCCTTTTCGGATCGGGGCTGGAGAGGGTTTCGGATCTGGCTGAATCAGCGGAGACTTCGGATCTTACCGCAGTACCGAAGTGCGGTGCACGGCCGCGTCCTTCGGTTCGGATCTCCGGAAGGTAGTCTGGAAACCGAATCTTCATGCGCAGCGCCTCTGCCCTGATACACGATGCAGGGACAGAGCGCTCGATTCGGATCGTATCGGGTGGTCACCGTATCCTGAGGTCGCGGGGGACACTCAGATGCGAAATACGGCGGAGACAAAGACACATCAGACGAGGCTGGATGCACTGCAAAATCTGGCTTTATTATGCACAGCTCAGGCATTTATCAACTTTGCACAAAATTACAATACAATGGGACTCCTTGCCCGCCCTCCCAGGACCCATTGGCCGTTATACTTCAGGGAGTCGCCGATTCGGACCGGATGGTCCGAATCGGCCATTTTACGATTCGAACCGGATGGTTCGAATCGGCCATTTTCCGAATCGAGAATTCTGAACTGCGCCACAAGGTGATCGGAAAATGGCGCGGGCAAGGCAGACAAAGGGAAAATACATTACGCAATAAACCAACGGGGAACACTGTATCACACCACACAATATCACATCTAATAAAAAGTACGTTCAAACTCCGTGCGTGCCACCGCACCTAACTGCCCCTGGCCAGAACTAATGTCCGTGTGCACCGCCCCTGGCTGAGGGTGCTGGGCCATTCCGTGACAACCCTGTGTATGTTCATTTATATTGCGTGTGTGGTTTTAACCCTTTCACTGCTGAGGCATTCACCGCTGTGTGCTGAGCTCTTTTACCGCTTTCGCTCATCGTTTAAAGCGACTTGAAGCCACATTTTATTTACAACACCAGACATATTATATATCGTTCTTTCCGTCAGACTCGGCAGATACATAATATGTCATTATTATATGTATACGTCATGTCCTGCCTGTATAGTATAACAAAAAATGCAAAAAAATTTGAATTTTTAATCATCTGCAGTGTGTAAAGTGTTTTTTTTCACATTTTATCACATGAGCGTTTGCGGTTATATTTTCTATGGGGTGCACTTGTACAAAAATTAGAAATGGGGACTTGTTACATTTTTTAGGGGAAATTATGTGATTTTTAGCAAACGCAACCCATAGAAAAAAATCATTAATGCAGCATCATTGTTCACATTATAATTGAAATGTGAACAATATTGCTGCATTAATAAAAATAACACACAAAAAAATACATGTTTTTTTTAAATTATTTTTTATTTTACTTTGTACCTGGTCATGTTGTGTATCATTCGAAAGGCCATGCTCAGGCCTTTCGAATGACTCCCTAGCTGCTTTCTGGTTCTGGAGATAGGGGGTTCGTTTGAACCCCCTATCTCCACCAGGGGATTTCCTTGGGAAATCCCTGGGAAGCTAGGGGTTCCCCGGCTATCTGACATCATTACGCTATGCGCAATGACGTCGGGCAGCGAGGGGGGACCCCGGGGGTGGAGCCGCCATCCAAGATGGCAGCCCCCACCAGAGCTAGGCCGCACTTCGGCGCCGCAAGGCGCTGAAGTGTGAACCGGTGCTTGAGGGGTTAAAGCCAGGCACCTCTTAAAAGGGGAGACTCTCCCCTTTTAAGCGGTGCCTGGCTTTTGGCGCTGTGCCTTCTCGATCGAGAGGGATTCGAAAGGATCCCCCCCTCCCTTCCAGGCTATCTCCCGGCATTGGGGGGTCGCCTGGAAATGACGTCATCGCGCATGGCGCCTGAGGACGCTGAAGTCAGACCGCCGAGGGACCCTGGACAGAGAGGTGAGTATCTCCGCCGGGGATCCCGCAAAGCTGATGACGTGCGGTGCACGTCCTCAGCATGTAACATGCATCAATGAGGACGTGTCCCACACGTCCTCAGCAGTGAAGGGGTTAAATGTATTTGTAAATTGCTTAGCTTTAGTTTTAGATGTACTTTTATTACTGTACGTGAATGGGCACGTGGAGATGTGTTTTAAAGATGCAACTGTCACGTCTCGGCCTTGCCCCCTGCTGGTGGTAGCAGGGATTCCTGTTGTTTTGTTTTCAGCCTGCAGGCCATCTGTTGGGTTAATTGGTCTGCGGTCACATGACCTGTTCTGCCCTATAAGTACGACCAGGATTCCCCTTGATCCTTGGACCAGGATAGTCTTTCTTGCCTAGTCCCTGTATGCTGGTTTACTTTGATTTGCTGTGTATGACCTCTGGCTCATGTATTTAGGATCCCTCTCTTGTCTGACCCCTCTAGTATGATATTCCGTGTATGACCTTTGGCTCTTGTATTTGGATCTCTCTTCTGTCTGTCCCCTGTACTGTACCGTGCTTAGGAATCTGTATGCCTGCATTCATTGTCTGTCTGGTTTATGTTTTGTTCGTCTTGCAGACCTAGCCTAGTTAGTATCTCGAGACCACCTTTCAAGGATCTCAGTCAGGGCTTAGGGATCTTTCTAGTTTCTGTTATTATCTTGGTTTGTTCCCTGGAAGCTGTATACCTGTCCTTAAGGCTTCATCTCTGCAGATTGGGGGTTCCCCCTCACCCTATAGGGGGCTCCCCGTTACATTATCCTGGTCCCAAATAGAAGCTGGCAGGTATGTCTCATATGTATGAAGCTGTATTGAACTTGGTGCTTGCTATGCTGAAAGAGCTGCAGAGGTTAATGGAGGCTCTGAGCCTATCACCTGCTGCAGCTAACGATGCAGCACCACCCTGCACTACTTGCAAATCCATGTATGAGAAGGAAAGACGCAGGTTGTATGGTCTCTGTTTTTATTGTGCAGATCCAAATCACACTATTGAGCATTGTGTATTAAAACCTGTTAAGCAATGGCAGGGGAACCATATATTCAGGTATCGCTATGGAGGTACTGGTGTGTCCTCCATAGGCATCCAGACTGGCAGAATAGCCACCTCAAATCTGGTGAATCATGGGATCACTATGCCCTCGTCTCCCAGTGAGGTTTCAGTGTCTCCGGTTGGGAATGCTATGCCAGCCATGTCTGTATCCACTGGCACGCTGCCAGCCATGTCTATATCCACTGGAACACTGCCAGCCAGGTCTATATCCACTGGCACGCTGCCAGCTATGCCTGTTCCCACTGGCAGTGAAATGCCAGCCATGTCTGTATCTACTGACACGATGCCAGTCATGTCTGCTTCCCCTGGCACGATGCCAGCCATGTCTGCTTCCCCTGGCACGATGCCAGCCATGTCTGTATCCACTGGCACGATGCCAGCCATGTCTGTATCCACTGGCATGCTGCCAGCCATGTCTGTATCTACTGGCACGCTGCCAGCCATGCCTGTTCTCACTGGTAATGAAAAGCCAGCCATGTCTGTTCCCACTGGCAATGAAATGCCAGCCATATCTGTATCTATTGGCACGATGCCAGCCATGTCTGTATCTACTGGCACGATGCCAGCCATGTCTGTATCTACTGGCACGAAGCCAGCCATGCCTGTTCTCACTGGTAATGAAAAGCCAGCCATGCCTGTTCCCACTGGCAATGAAATGCCAGCCATGTCTGTATCCACTGGCACGCTGCCAGCCATGCCTGTTCTCACTGGTAATGAAAAGCCAGCCATGCCTGTTCCCACTGGCAATGAAATGCCAGCCATGTCTGTATCTACTGGCACGATGCCAGCCATGTCTGTATCTACTGGCACGATGCCAGCCATGTCTGTATCCACCGGCACGATGCCAGCCATGTATGTATCCACTGGCATGATGCCAGCCATGTCTGTATCCACTGGCACGCTGCCAGCCATGCCTGTTCTCACTGGTAATGAAAAACCAGCCATGCCTGTTCCCACTGGCAATGAAATGCCAGCCATGTCTGTATCCACTGGCACGCTGCCAGCCATGCCTGTTCTTACTGGTAATGAAATGCCAGCCATGTCTGTTCCCACTGGCAATGAAATGCCAGCCATGTCTGTATCCACTGGCACGCTGCCAGCCATGCCTGTTCTCACTGGTAATGAAATGCCAGCCATGTCTGCATCCACTGGCACGAAGCCAGCCATGTCTGTATCCACTGGCACGCTGCCAGCCATGCCTGTTCTCACTGGTAATGAAAAGCCAGCCATGCCTGTTCCCACTGGCAATGAAATGCCAGCCATGTCTGCATCCACTGGCACGCTGCCAGCCATGCCTGTTCTCACTGGTAATGAAAAGCCAGCCATGCCTGTTCCCACTGGCAATGAAATGCCAGCCATGTCTGTATCCACTGGCACGCTGCCAGCCATGCCTGTTCTCACTGGTAATGAAATGCCAGCCATGTCTGCATCCACTGGCACGAAGCCAGCCATGTCTGTATCCACTGGCACGAAGCCAGCCATGTCTGTATTCACTGGCACGAAACCAGCCATGTCTGTATCTACTGGCATGAAGCCAGCCATGTCTGTATCTGTTGGCACGAAGCCAGCTATGTCTGTATCCACTGGCACGCTGCCAGCCATGCCTGTTCTTACTGGTAATGAAATGCCAGCCATGTCTGTAGCTACTGGCACGAAGCCAACCATGTCTGTTCCCACTGGCAATGAAAAGCCAGCCATGTCCGCTTCCCCTGGCAAAAAGCCAGCCATGTCTGTATCTACTGGCGTGAAGCCAGCCATGTCTGTATCTACTGGCGTGAAGCCAGCCATGTCTGTATCTACTGGCACGAACCCAGCCATGTCTGTATCTACTGGCACGAACCCAGCCATGTCTGTTCCCACTGGCACGATGCCAGCCATGTCTGTTCCCACTGGCACGATGCCAGCCATGTCTGCTTCCCCTGGCACGAAGCCAGCCATGTCTGCTTCCCCTGGCACGAAGCCAGCCATGTCGGGTACTGGTAATGAGAAGCCAGCCATGTCGGGTACTGACAATATGTCATTCGTGATGCCTGAGGCTGGTACCTTGCCAGTGGTGTCCGGGACTAGCTGTACGTCAGCAATGACAGCTGTACCCAGGTTAGACGAGACAGCTGTGACCACGTTTTGTTATGAGGCCGATGTGCCTGGATTGGCACATGAGACCACTGTGCCCTTGCCCCACAGTGAGTCCAGTGTTGTCCCCACCATTGTCAAGCCTTGTGAGGTGGTCACAAAGTCTATGTCTTGCTCTAAGAGAAGACAAGAAAAGGTGATCAACCCTAGCCAATCTGGTTCTGAAACTGCCACACTTTGTTCTGGTTCCATTGATACTACACCCTCTAAGTCCGAGGTTGCCTTACTCCGCACAGTAATCAGGGAAATTCAGCAAGCTGGTGGTTTAAAGGGTATTGAGATCCCTAAATCACATTGTGTTCCCACGGAATATATACGGACGCCTTCTGGCTTTTGGATGCGTGAGAGGCACTGGGTAGTGCTCCAGAGACACCCTGGCATTCTGAAAGGGCTGTTGGAAGACTCTGATTCAGATGATCCACAATATACTCCTCCTGGGGAGAGGTGTAAGACTGTTGTGGCGCCAACTGTATCATGTCCTGGTGATGTCCCATATCCCGAGTGTTTACCAGTCATGCACACACCCTGTACTGTATTGGTCGGGGCCACGTTTAATGGCAAGGTCATTGTCTCTGGGGCAGACAGTAAGTCCACTGTGTCTAGTGGTTCCACTGTGAGTTGTAATATACAATCTCAGGGCAAGACTACTGTCACTGGATCTGGCAGTACCTCTATTGCCTCTATGTGCCATGGTGTGGACGGAACTCCTAGATCACGGTCCAGGAGACGCAAGAGGACTAACCATAAACAACCGGGGACTGATGATTCACTCCGTTCAAGGTCCAAGGTACTCATGCCGTCGGACCCTCAGGTACGAGACCCTAGCCCGGTTGCCGAGGGTTGTGTACGGGCCTCTAATGGTGCAGTGATCTGCAGAGAGGACCTGGAGGTTTATGAAAGAGCTTTGCTTGCTCAGGCACAAACTGACTACTCTGAGTCTGAGCGGGATTCCAATGGGTACTGGTGACTGGTCTTATCCGTTTTCATGCCATCCATGTTTTCTTTCTTGGGTGCCCAGGAGGTCACCCGTAAGGGAGGGGGTTATGTCACGTCTCGGCCTTGCCCCCTGCTGGTGGTAGCAGGGATTCCTGTTGTTTTGTTTTCAGCCTGCAGGCCATCTGTTGGGTTAATTGGTCTGCGGTCACATGACCTGTTCTGCCCTATAAGTACGACCAGGATTCCCCTTGATCCTTGGACCAGGATAGTCTTTCTTGCCTAGTCCCTGTATGCTGGTTTACTTTGATTTGCTGTGTATGACCTCTGGCTTATGTATTTAGGATCCCTCTCTTGTCTGACCCCTCTAGTTATGATATTCCGTGTATGACCTTTGGCTCTTGTATTTGGATCTCTCTTCTGTCTGTCCCCTGTACTGTACCGTGCTTAGGAATCTGTATGCCTGCATTCATCGTATGTTTGGTTTATGTTTTGTTCGTCATGCAGGCCTAGCCTAGTTAGTATTTCGAGACCACCTTTCAAGGATCTCAGTCAGGGCTTAGGGATCTTTCTAGTTTCTGTTAATATCTTGGTTTGTTCCCTGGAATCTGTATACCTGCATTTATTGTCTGTCTGGTTTATGTTTTATTCATCTTGCAAACCTAGCCTAGTTAGTATTTCGAGACCATCTTTCAAGGATCTCAGTCAGGGCTTAGGGATCTTTCTAGTTTCTGTTAATATCTTGGTTTGTTCCCTGGAAGCTGTATACCTGTCCTTAAGGCTTCATCTCTGCAGATTGGGGGTTCCCCCTCACCCTATAGGGGGCTCCCCGTTACAGCAACCTGAAGTTCTTTTCAATGCCCTCTTTTGTGTAAATATTGTGTGATTATGCAAGAATGCTGTCTGTTATCGGTTTAAGGAGTCATGAGTCTGGGGCAGTGTTTGACTGAAAAGGTCAATATTGGTACAATAGATTATGTAAATGGGTGTAATAACTGAATGCTAACAAATGTTAACAGTAAATATCTAAATGAACTAATGTAATCAGAGTTCATCTTCCAGTGGTCTGGTTTATGCAAATTATACCTGTTGGACCTGGCCATAAATTGTGGTGTTTTTCAATAAAAGTCTCGGATTCGTGTTTGAACGTACAGCTTGTCTGATGTCTCATTCAGGGTACCCACAATCACCCTCAGAAGGCACAGAGCGGCCTTCTGGAAATTCAAAGAGGCAGATGATCAGACCAAGCAGGTCTGGAGCTACAGATTTATTTATTTGCAAAGGATTTTACCAGGAAGGATACATTGAGATTTCTCTCGTTTTCAAGTATGTCCTGGGTTCAAGAACATTGAAGTGTTACAGTTACAGAAATACAGAGTAATAAAATGCAAGAAATTAAAAACAAAACACAAAAATACAGATTAACATGGGAAGGGCTAAAACCTTGGGTTAATTAGGGTGATTTGCAAAGTGGAAGCAGCTGGAAAGTAAGCTACAAATTTCAGACCAGCACTAGGTGGGTGGGTGGATGGGGAGGGAGGGAGGGACAGCAGAGTCCAAACGCAAGCGCTGTGGCAGTGGGTGATATGAACTAGCTTCAGGTCTGTAGGAGAAAGAGGTCATTGAGTTAGGGCATGTGGTCTGTTGAGGGAAAGCATATTTTACGACATGAGGGGGAGGGGCAACCATTTGAGAGCATTTGTTTAAAAAAGCAGAGTATACATTCAACATGAAAAGAAACAAAAAACAAACAGCCAAAATATTAATAGATAGATGCAAGCATAAAATATTAACAGTAGGATTAAAGTTGAGATTGTGGATTAGAATTGCAGATGACATGTTGATCGCTGGTACCTTTTTAAAATGCAGAGTCCAAACGCAAGCGCTGTGGCAGTGGGTGATATGAACTAGATTCAGGTCTTTTTAAATCAGGCTGCTCAAGGCACTGGGTTCCGAGAAACTCAGCGGCCGGGCTGATCTTGGTAAGGGGGTGTCTGGAGAGCAGGACAGGCGGAAGGAGCGGGTTTCCGTCACACAGGTTTTCTATCATGTAGACAGAGGAGGAAGATCTCTGTAGCAGCCAGATTAAGATAAGAGTTGCCTAGTGTCTGTGTAAATTGTCCATTGAATGTCTCTTCCCATTGTCCGGTTATTGGATCTGTTGATTTTACCTGAGTTGTATTCAAAAAGAGGGTTTGTCCCTTAACTGTGTATATCTGTATGTCTGTGTGAGTAAAGAGTTAGTTCTGCTGCTGCTACTCTGAACACTGGTCTTGCCTAATGATTTTGGGTAAATCTTTATTATTTTGGGAGTTTGTGTTCCTGCCTTTTAAAGGTTACCTGTTCTGCCTGGTAACTTAAGGAGGTTTTGAGCTGAGGTTGCTGGATTTCATGTTCCAGCTTGGAGAAAGCTAGAGTCTGACGAAGGCACAGTCTGTGTGCCTGGCGGTCTGTCACAATGCTGATATTGTCGGGTATTTTCATAGGAAAACAAAATGGATCCTGTCGCCATTTTGTGTATACTCGTGTTAAGCCATTATTTCTTCTAACACATTTTTTTTTCTTGAATTACCTGTCACGTACTTTGGAAAAAAGACGAGTTCATACAAAGTTTTAAACTCCTTAGAAAGGAATAAAAGATTTATGTGTGTGTTTTAAAATAACTATTATTGTGTAGACATGAAGACGCTATGCTATAGTTGTTCTATGTCAGATAAGTGCTAGACATGGCAAGGGTAAATTGTCTGTTTTATCAAGAAGTCATTGAATAAAATATATTTTAAACCTTTAATAAAATATATCTATGCACAAGTATATTCACATATATTTTATGTATCCAATATTTAGTAGCTCCAATATTTTATATAGTATAACACTTCTAAGTCTTTTACTTATAAGTATTTTTTAGTTAGTTAAAATATAGAAATCTCTACTTTTAAACAGAAGATTAAACTGCGAAGACAAATCTTGAAATAAGGGGGTAGAAAGCTGTATACTAAATTTAAATCACAGAGAAAAGAAGTCTATGTCAAATAAATAAGAGGAAAATAAGAATTAAATAGTGTTATTTTTAAATCAACACGGCCATCTAGTGTTATGTTATGTGTTGGCAGGTCCCATTGAATATCTATACATTCTATGATATATTAATTAGACAGGTGATAAGTGATGTCAAACACCCTATATCTGTCTAACCCAGAGAGTATTGAATCATTCAATTCACTTCTTGCAGTCCGTTTCATTTCTCCCTCTCGTGCATTTCTTCTTCTTTTCTCTCACCCATCCTATGAGTCATGGAGAGACTCAAAGACAAAGGACTAAGATGGACAAAATGTATAACATCTTAGAAATTTATATTTGTCATGGAACTGACGTAGCGCTCCCCGCGTCAAACCCCAAGACTTTTATTTCCATGGCGAAAACCCCAAAAGACATAGACCGCTGCTTTGGGGAAGACCTTATGCTCAGTTATATTGTGTGATTTTAAATGTATTGTCAATTGTTCATTTTTAGCTTTAAATACTTATATTTCTTTAGTTAAATGTGGTTTTTAAAAACACGACCCGCCACTAGAGTCAAATTCTTTCCTTCGTATAGAATATACAATAGGTTTGTGTAATTTGTGGATTATGCAAAGGTACTTTCTCTTTGTTTATCTGTTATCTGTTTACCTGTTCTGAAAGGCTGGGAGTCACATTGTCTCAGCCACCTGCTATCTGATTCCCTTTACAATGGGTTATGTAAATCACTGTATGTGGTCACTGTGAGGTCAAGACTGCATCTGCATACAACCAGTGGACCCAAGTGAAGACTGCAGGCTTCTTTCAGGTCCTCTCAATGGTCTTGGAACCAACCAATCAGAACCTGGGCTATGGCTAGCCACTGTGCAGAATTCACTCCAGGGGTCTGGAGGCGGGCATGGGAGAGAACAATGGGACTGTACCATATAAAAGGACCATGTATGTTCTGCTTTAGTTTATTAAAGATCCTGTGTTGGAACATACAGCCGCGTCTGGTGTTTCATTCAGCGACGCTACACTACACACTCAACCTCAGAAGGCACCGAGCGGCCTTCTGGAGATTCCTAACGGCTCCAGGGCAGAGGAACAGAAGCAGGCGGGTCAAGCTGCTCGAGGCGCTGAGGACAGCGCTCCCAGTAGCCGGGCTGACCACAACGAAGGGGTGTCTGGAGAGTCAGGACAGACGGAAGAGAACGGTTCCGTCACAATATTATCACAAATTCTCACACACTCTCCATTTAACATTACAGCCACTACCCATGCTGATATCCCTCCTCTCTCTCCGATTGGTGGCAATGCAGGAGATGCTGATATCCCTCCTCTCTCTCCGATTGGTGGCAAGGCAGGAGATGCTGATATCCCTCCTCTCTCTCCGATTGGTGGCAAGGCAGGAGATGCTGATTGGCTCTTGGTGGGGATTTTTTGCTTCCATAGGGAACGGGGTTGTTGGATAGGACACGTCATGCTGTAGCTCCTCCCATTGGTCACACGCTGACACGTCATGTCGGTCACGTGACTTCCTCACATTCTGGGCGGCGGCCATGTTTCTGGAGTCCAGGTTGAACGCCGTTTTTTGAACTTATGAACATCATGTTTTCTTCCCTTGCGGTTTTGGGTATGAGTGACTGGTGTCCCCCTCCCCGCTTCCTGTGTGGAACGAGCCCTTTTAGACGACATTCCACGGCCTGCGGCTCCTAGGCTTCACAAACATGGCGGCCTGGAGGAAGCGTCCGGGACTTGTGACAGGTGGGCGGAGTCAGAGTGCGGAAGCAGTGGGCGGAGCTCATTCTGTTTATCTTCTTCGTCACAGCCACCGAGTCAGCCCAGGCCCGAAACCCGGAAACCGCGCCAGACCCGAGACACCCGGAACCCGCGCCAGACCCGAGACACCCGGAACCCGCGCCAGACCCCTCCCCCAGCACAGGCCGCGCCGCCATGAAGTTCGTGTATAAGGAGGAGCACGCGTTCGAGAAACGGCGGTCAGAGGGCGAGAAGATCCGCAAGAAATACCCGGACAGAGTGCCGGTCAGTCACCCCCCCCCCTCACCCGGTGTAACAACCCCTCCCCCCCCTCACCCGGTGTAACAACCCCCCCCCCTCACCCGGTGTAACAACCCCTCCCCCCCTCACCCGTGTAACAACCCCTCCCCCCCTCACCCGGTTGTAACAACCCCTCCCCCCCTCACCCGGTGTAACAACCCCTCCCCCCCCTCACCCGGTGTAACAACCCCCCCCCCTCACCCGGTGTAACAACCCCTCCCCCCCTCACCCGGTGTAACAACCCCTCCCCCCCTCACCGGTGTAAACAACCCCTCCCCCCCTCACCCGTGTAACAACCCCCCCCCCTCACCCGGTGTAAACAACCCTCCCCCCCTCACCCGGTGTACAACCCTCTCCCCCTCACCCGGTGTAACAACCCCTCCCCCCTCACCCGGTGTAACAACCCCTCCCCCCCTCACCCGGTGTAACAACCCCTCCCCCCCTCACCCGGTGTAACAACCCCCCCCCCCCTCACCCGGTGTAACAACCCCCCCCCCTCACCCGGTGTAACAACCCCTCCCCCCTCACCCGGTGTAACAACCCCTCCCCCCTCACCCGGTGTAACAACCCCTCCCCCCCTCACCCGGTGTAACAACCCCTCCCCCCCTCACCCGGTGTAACAACCCCTCCCCCCCCTCACCCGGTGTAACAACCCCTCCCCCCCCTCACCGGTGTAACAACCCCTCCCCCCCCCTCACCCGGTGTAACAACCCTCCCCCCCCCTCACCCGGTGTAACAACCCCTCCCCCCCCCTCACCCGGTGTAACAACCCCTCCCCCCCCTCACCGGTGTAAAACCCCTCCCCCCCCCTCACCCGGTGTACAACCCCTCCCCCCCTCACCCGGTGTAACAACCCCTCCCCCCCCTCACCCGGTGTAACAACCCCTCCCCCCCTCACCCGGTGTAACAACCCCTCCCCCCTCACCCGGTGTAACAACCCCTCCCCCCCCTCACCCGGTGTAACAACCCCTCCCCCCCTCACCCGGTGTAACAACCCCTCCCCCCCTCACCCGGTGTAACAACCCTCCCCCCCTCACCCGGTGTAACAACCCCTCCCCCCCCCTCACCCGGTGTAACAACCCCTCCCCCCCCTCACCCGGTGTGTAACAACCCCTCCCCCCTCACCCGGTGTAACAACCCTCCCCCCCTCACCCGGTGTAACAACCCCTCCCCCCCCTCACCGGTGTAAACAACCCCTCCCCCCTCTCACCCGGTGTAACAACCCCTCCCCCCCCTCACCCGGTGTAACAACCCCTCCCCCCCCTCACCCGGTGTAACAACCCCTCCCCCCCTCACCCGGTGTAACAACCCCTCCCCCCTCACCCGGTGTAACAACCCCTCCCCCCCTCACCCGGTGTAACAACCCCTTCCCCCCCCTCACCCGGTGTAACAACCCTCCCCCCTCACCCGGTGTAACAACCCTCCCCCCCTCACCCGGTGTAACAACCCCTCCCCCCCCTCACCCGGTGTAACAACCCCTTCCCTCCCCCCCCGTCGCCCGGTGTAACAACCCCTTCCCTCCCCCCCCGTCGCCGGTGTAACAACCCCTTCCCTCCCCCCGTCGCCCGGTGTAACAACCCCGTCGCCCGGTTTAACAACCCCTTCCCTCCCCCCCCCCCCCGTCGCCCGGTGTAACAACCCCTTCCCTTCCCTCCCCCCCCCCGTCGCCCGGTGTAACAACCCCTTCCCTCCCCCCCCCCCCCGTCGCCCGGTGTAAAAACCCCTCCCTCCCCCCCCCCCCCGTCGCCCGGTGTAACAACCCCTTCCCCCCGTCGCCCGGTGTAACAACCCCTTCCCCCCGTCGCCCGGTGTAACAACCCCTTCCCTCCCCCCCGTCGCCCGGTGTAACAACCCCTTCCCTCCCCCCCGTCGCCCGGTGTAACAACCCCTTCCCTCCCCCCCGTCGCCCGGTGTAACAACCCCTTCCCTCCCCCCCGTCGCCCGGTGTAACAACCCCTTCCCTCCCCCCCGTCGCCCGGTGTAACAACCCCTTCCTTCCCCACTCCCCCCCCGTCGCCCGGTGTAACAACCCCTTCCCTCCCCCCCTGTCGCAACAACCCCTTCCCTCCCCCCCGTCGCCCGGTGTAACAACCCCTTCCCTCCCCCCCGTCGCAACAACCCCTTCCCCCCCCCCCCCCGTCGCCCGGTGTAACAACCCCTTCCCTCCCCCCCGTCGCCCGGTGTAACAACCCCTTCCCTCCCCCCCGTCGCCCGGTGTAACAACCCCTTCCCTCCCCCCCCATGCGCCCGGTGTTCAACCCCTCCCCCCCCCCCATGCGCCCGGTGTAACAACCCCTTCCCTCCCCCCCCATGCGCCCGGTGTTCAACCCCTTCTCTCTTTCCCCCCTTATGTACCCGGTGTTCAACCCCTTCCCCCCCCCCTATGCACTAGGTGTTACAGTATGTGTTGTAGCTACTTCAGAGGAATCGGAGCAAAACTACCCGGCACGTTCACTCTCCCCCGGCACGTTCACTCTCCCCCGGCACGTTCACTCTCCCCCGGCACGTTCACTCTCCCCCGGCACGTTCACTCTCCCCCGGCACGTTCACTCTCCCCACACTCTAACTCTGGGCTTCCCCTACTTTCCTCCTCTGGCATTACCACCTGCGAAACCCCCACTGTCTCAGCGTAACCCCCTCCACGGCCCCCCCTTCTCCCCCAGCGTAACCTCTGCAACCCCCGGCCTAATTCCAGTGCGTTGTCCCCTCCCTCATACACCTTTTCTAGGAGGAATCGTTGGCGTGGCATCTCCTTGGGGTGTGTGGGCACTGCCGGTGTTCGCCGGTGTGTTATTATGTATCGATGGGATGGGGCTCTGTATCCTGCTCGCGCGGTGCGGTGTAACACGGACTCCTTTACTTCCAGGTGATTGTAGAGAAAGCCCCCAAAGCTCGGATAGGAGACCTGGACAAAAAGAAGTACCTGGTGCCCTCTGACCTCACAGGTAATGGGTGCGCAGGGGGGGGGCAGATCTGGGAGGCACACAGGGAGTGGTGTACTTGTTCAACTCGTAGAGGCAGTGCTGGCGCTGGGTGGCACACAAGGTGTGGTTGCGGCAGGCTGGGCGCTTGGTGGCACACAGGGTGTGGTGGCGGCAGGGTTGGCGCTTGGTGGGGCAGTGTTGGCACTGGGTGGCACGCAGGGTGTGGTGGTGGTGGGGGCAGTGTTGGCACACAGGGTGTGGTGGGGTTAATTTTGGCGCTGGGTGGCACGCAGGGTGTGGTGGCGGTGGTGGGGTTTGTGTTGGCTCGGGGTGGCACACGGTGTGGGGTTAGTGTTGGCGCTGGGTGGCACGCAGGGTATGGTGGGGTTAGTGTTGGCGCGGGGTGGCACACAGGGTGTGGTGGGGTTAATTTTGGCGCTGGGTGGCACGCAGGGTGTGTTGGGAGTTAGTGTTGGCGCTGGGTGGGACACAGGGTGTGGGGTTAGTGTTGGCGCAGGGTGGCACACATAGTGTGGTGTTACTGTTGGTGCTGGGTGGCACACGGTGTGGTGGGGTTACTGTTGGCGCTGGGTGGCACACAGGGTGTGGGGTTAGTGTTGGCGCTGGGTGGCACGCAGGGTGTGGTGGCGGCAGCGGTGGTGGGGTTAGTGTTGGCGCTGGGTGGCATGCAGGGTGTGTTGGGGGTTAATGTTGGCACTGGGTGGTGGGAGCAGTGTTGGCGCAGGGTGGCACACATGGTGTGGTGTTACTGTTGGCGCTGGGTGGGACACGGTGTGGTGGGGTTAGTGTTGGCGCTGGGTGGCACGCAGGGTATGGTGGGGTTAGTGTTGGCGCGGGGTGGCACACAGGGTGTGGTGGGGTTACTGTTGGCGCTGGGTGGCACGCAGGTTGTGGTGGGGTTACTGTTTGCGCTGGGTGGCACGCAGGTTGTGGTGGGGTTAGTGTTGGCCCAGGGTGGCACACAGGGTGTGGTGGGTTTAGTGTGCCCAGGGTGGCACACAGGGTGTGGTGGGGTTAGTGTTGCCCAGGGTGGCACACAGGGTGTGGTGGGGTTAGTGTTGGCCCAGGGTGGCACACAGGGTGTGGTGGGGTTAGTGTTGGCCCAGGGTGGCACACAGGGTGTGGTGGGGTTAGTGTTGGCCCAGGGTGGCACACAGGGTGTGGTGGGGGTTAGTGTTGGCCCAGGGTGGCACACGGCGGGGTTGGTGGTGTGGCGGGGTGGCACACAGGGTGTGGTGGGGTTAGTGTTGGCGCGGGGTGGCACACGGTGGGGTTAGTGTTGGCGCGGGGTGGCACACGGTGGGGTTAGTGTTGGCGCGGGGTAGCACACAGGGTGTGGTGGTTACTGTTTGCGCTGGGTGGCACGCAGGGTGTGGTGGTTAGTGTTGGCGCTGGGCGGTGGGGTTACTGTTGGCGCGGGTTGGCACGCAGGTTGTGGTGGGGTTACTGTATGCGCTGGGTGGCACGCATGTTGTGGTGGGGTTAGTGTTGGTGGGGTTAGTGTTGGCGCGGGGTGGCACACAGGGTGTGGCGGGGTTAGTGTTGGCACGGGGTGTTGGCGCGGGTGGCACACGGTGGGGTTAGTGTTGGCGCGGGGTAGCACACAGGGTGTGGTGGTTACTGTTTGCGCTGGGTGGCACGCAGGTTGTGGTGGGGTTACTGTTTGCGCTGGGTGGCACGCAGGTTGTGGTGGGGTTAGTGTTGGCGCGGGGTGGCACACAGGGTGTGGTGGGGTTACTGTTGGCGCTGGGTGGCACGCAGGTTGTGGTGGGGTTACTGTTTGCGCTGGGTGGCAGGCAGGTTGTGGTGGGGTTAGTGTTGACCCGGGGTGGCACACAGGGTGTGGTGGGGTTAGTGTTGGCCCGGGGTGGCACACAGGGTGTGGTGGGGTTATTGTTGGCCCGGGGTGGCACACAGGGTGTGGTGGGGTTATTGTTGGCCCGGGGTGGCACACAGGGTGTGGTGGGGTTGGTGTTGGCCCGGGGTGGCACACAGGGTGTGTGTGGTGGGGTTGGTGTTGGCGCGGGGTGGCACACAGGGTGTGGCATGGTGGCACACAGGGTGTGGTAGGGTTACTGTTGGCGCTGGGTGGCACGCAGGTTGTGGTGGGGTTACTGTTTGCGCTGGGTGGCACGCAGGTTGTGGTGGGGTTAGTGTTGGCGCGGGGTGGCACACAGGGTGTGGTGGGGTTACTGTTGGCGCTGGGTGGCACGCAGGTTGTGGTGGGGTTACTGTTTGCGCTGGGTGGCAGGCAGGTTGTGGTGGGGTTAGTGTTGACCCGGGGTGGCACACAGGGTGTGGTGGGGTTAGTGTTGGCCCGGGGTGGCACACAGGGTGTGGTGGGGTTATTGTTGGCCCGGGGTGGCACACAGGGTGTGGTGGGGTTGGTGTTGGCCCGGGGTGGCACACAGGGTGTGGTGTGGTGGGGTTGGTGTTGGCGCGGGGTGGCACACAGGGTGTGGCATGGTGGCACACAGGGTGTGGTAGGTTACTGTTGGCGCTGGGTGGCACGCAGGTTGTGGTGGGTTACTGTTTGCGCTGGGTGCACGCAGGTTGTGGTGGGGTTAGTGTTGGCGCGGGGTGGCACACAGGGTGTGTGGGGTTACTGTTGGCGCTGGGTGGCACGCAGGTTGTGGTGGTGGTTACTGTTTGCGCTGGGTGGCAGGCAGGTTGTGGTGGGGTTAGTGTTGACCCGGGGTGGCACACAGGGTGTGTGGGGTTAGTGTGGCCCGGGTGGCACACAGGGTGTGGTGGGGTTATTGTTGGCCCGGGGTGGCACACAGGGTGTGGTGGGGTTATTGTTGGCCCGGGGTGGCACACAGGGTGGGTGGGGTTATTGTTGGCCCGGGGTGGCACACAGGGTGTTGGTGGTTATTGTTGGCCCGGGTGGCACACAGGGTTGGTGTGGTGGGGTTGGTGTTGGCCCGGGGTGGCACACAGGGTGTGGTGTTGGCGCGGTGGCACACAGGGTGTGGCGTGGTGGCACACAGTGTGTGGTAGGTTACTGTTGGCGCTGGGTGGCACGCAGGTTGTGGTGGGGTTAGTGTTGGCCCGGGGTGGCACACAGGGTGTGGTGGGGTTATTGTTGGCCCGGGGTGGCACACAGGGTGTGGTGGGGTTATTGTTGGCGTGGGGTGGCACACAGGGTGTGGCGTGGTGGCACACAGGGTGTGGCGGGGTTAGTGTTGGCACGGGGTGGTGGGAGCAGTGTTGGCGCGGGGTGGCACATGGTGTGGTGGGGTTAGTGTTGGCGCGGGGTAGCACACAGGGTGTGGTGGGAGCAGTGTTGGCGCGGGGTGGCACACGGAGTGATGGGGGCAGGGTTGGCACTGGGTCACGTGTGGTTGTCAGCAGACGCGGCGTTCTGGTGGTAGCTGTGTTGAGGCTTTTTTTGGGGGATGGGGGGTTGTTCTTCCCCCTCCCCCTCATTCTGATTCTCTCTCCTTGCAGTCGGTCAGTTTTACTTCCTGATTCGGAAGCGGATTCACCTCCGGGCAGAGGACGCCCTCTTCTTCTTCGTCAATAATGTGATTCCGCCGACCAGTGCCACCATGGGCCAGCTGTACCAGGTGAGGGGAGGAGGTCCTGGGGGGGGGGGGGCGCGCTGCGCTGCGATGCGATGCGATGATGTGATGTGAAAAGTGGGTGACTGACCTGTGATGTTCTTCCTCCCTCAGGAGCACCATGAGGAGGACTTTTTCCTGTATATCGCCTACAGTGACGAGAGTGTATATGGGGAGTAACCCTGTGACCCATTCCCCCCCCCTTCATGATGGCACTTACACCCTGAAATCAGACCCCCCCCCAAGCTCAAATATATTTTGTTTTCTTCCCCTTTTAAATGCTGTCGGCCATTTTATTTCCTCCGCTTGATGCGGGGTCAGAGGGTGGGGTTGCACTTTAACAGCCAATGGTGGGAGAGGAATCCTGCCCCTCCCCCGCCCCGCTCATTCTTAATAAAAAGAAATGGAGACGCCGTGTCTGCTTGTCATTTCACGCTGCCCGGCACACGGTCAGACCTCCACGCGTCCATTTGGGGCTCTCCGGTAACCACACAGTGAAGATGATCCGTTGGACGAGCGAGTCCTTCTGTGTTTCCATGCTGTTTGCCCGCTTGATTTTATTGAATAGTGGAGTTGAAAGGTTGCAGGGCTAAACTCCACCGGAGCAATCTGCCGTTCTCCCCGGCGTCTCTGTACAACCCGACCACAGGATTGGGCTCTGAGTGCAGTAAAGGAATGTTCGTATAAATAAGGTTGCAACTTTTTGAGGGACCACCAGTAGCGCCAGGCATTCTTTCTCAACGGAGGCATATGCCACCTCCCTGGGTAATAGTTTTTGGCTAATGTAGGCCACTGGGTGTTCATTCCCATCGTCTTCCACTTGGCTCATGTGGCGGAATGGGGTGTTGTCCGCCTGCGGGTGTGCTCCTATCTGCCCCTTTGGCTCTCACTGCCCGACCCGACTACCGCCTGGCACGGCACTCGGCGTCTCGAGCGGTCTGAAATGACCCTGCGGGGTCTTGCAGGGCACAGGATGGGACCCCTGGGGAAGATCAGCCCGACTACCGAGTGGCACGGCACCCGGCGTCTCCAGCGGCTGATCTACTGACCTGGGTGGAAGATGGGATCGTCCGCTGGTTTACTCGTTCGGACGGGAAACGTTTCGGATAGGCCGATGCGCGCGGGAAGCGCCGCGTCGGGGCTTCGGATCGAGCTGCAGAGTCGAAGCGGGTACGATCGTTCGGGGGATAGATGCGCGGAAGAGGCGCCGCAATTCCGATACGGAATTATCGTGGATGCGGCGGTGCACTGTTCCGATGTGCGGGACGTCGCCACAGCGGTCGAAGGATCGTACCTCGTGGGTGAGGCGCACAGAGACTGTGAGGAGCTTCGTGTGGCGAAGGATCAGAAAAGACACCAGGCGGAGCTGTATGTACAGGTTGAACTGAGCTTTTTACTGGCAGGCACATATATTTATCAACAATGGGATCCCTGCCCGCCCCCCATGGGCCTCATTGGCCCCTTCTCCAGTGGGAGTACCTTGGTCCCGATTCGTATTGGATGTTCCCGAATCGGGGTGGTGCCGATTCGTAACCGGACGTTACGAATCGGCCATTTTTCGATTCGGTCAATCCGACCAGATGTTCCGAATAGGCCATCTTACGATTCGGCCACTCCGACCGGATCCACGAGGCAATGGGAAATGGCGGCGGGCAAAACATACAATGGGGTATCTTACATGCTTTACACAGTTATCCATACAGGGGACACTTTTATTACATCACACAATAACAACCACATCTAATAAAGAAAACAAGGTGTTCCTCCGGTTCAACGGCGCTCAGGGGTCCATAGTGACACAACCGTCAATAAAACTGTCCCTGGCTGGGAGTCCTGGGCTTTGCGGCCAAGCCTCCTGGGTCATTCCGTGACAGCTCAGAACTGCTCCCACCCCGAACATGGAGGCATCAGTATGAACAAGGAAAAGTTTTGGATGAGTCATGAGCGGCCAATACGGGCGTGTCCGTTAGAGCATGTTTCAAGGTGGTGAAGGCATGGTCGCACTTGGGACCACAGGACCTGTGTGGGAAGCTGTTTCTTGGTGACTTTGGTTGGGTTTCACTATTGTGTTGCAATTGGGGACAAGCTTCCTGCAGTACTGTAGAAGGCTAGGACCTGAGTTTTGGGGATGGGCCAGTTCAGGACTGCCCCTACCTTTTCTGGGTCTGATCGTTGTTGCCTTCATCCCACCCCGTGTCCCAAATACTGGACTTTGGATAGTCCATGTGCAGACTGCTCCCCTTGAAGTCAGTATTCCGCAGAAGTACCGCTTCTGGCCCAGACCGCAGACAATAACATACAGAAGATCCTTGCTCTTTCAACCCAAAATGGAGACTGTTTATGACACGGGTTACAGTCAAGGACTCACACATTTGCATGCAATGAAACAGATTACATCACAGATCAGATAGCTGCACAAGGACCTTCAAACAATGAGATTTCCTAGGAGAAAGGGGAGGGAGAAAGCAGGTAAGACCAAAGGAATTTCTTCTAGAGAGAACAAACACAATAGAGCAGGTATTGTACTAATACAGAGATCTACACTATACAGCGAAAAGGTACACAGAACACACAAACACCCTGCATCTAGAATTGTAGATACAAAGTGACTTTAACAAAGGAAAGAGCAGGAAAACAATATAAAACATCAGGCTCGCACCTCCCAAATACATTTTAAGCCCATGTCACACTGATGTTTCATTTTATCCTGTCTCGGGGTCAGCCCAGCGGCTCTGATCCGATCCAGTACGGTACCTAAGTGACTCAAGTGGTCTTCCCTGGTACGACTGTAGACTGCACTGTCGTCCAGATATGCACAAGTATAATCTTGGAGGCCATCAAGGAGTGTCTATCATCCGTTGGAAGGTAGCTTGAGCTTTCTTCATCCCAAACGGCATGACCCGAAATTTATACAGGATGAACAGGGGGACGAAGGCCGACTTCGGCATAGCCTCCGGATCCAACGGGATGTGCCAATACCCTTTGCATAAGTTGATGGTCGTAAGGTAATTCCCCCCTAGCTATTCTAACAGCTCATCTACTTGGGGCATAAGATAAGAATCTGTTGTGGTTTGGTCGTTAAGTTGGCGGTAGTCGACACAGAAGCAGGTCATTCCATCTCGCGTTGGTACCAACACCACAGGGGAAGCCCAGGGGTTGTCGGAGGGCTCAATGACTCCTAACTAGCATTTCCCTAATCACAGTCTGCATCCCCTCTCCAACTGATTCCAGGATCCGATCAGCAGCCTGACGCACCGGAACCTGCCCTGGGTTTTCCACCCCCGTGTACCGCTACGGGGTATACCCTGGGTATGTAGGAAACATTTCCTGTCGCTCCTGCAGCAAATAGCGGACTTGTTCCTTCTCCTGTGTACACAATCCTGTCCCCAGCTGCACTGATTCTACGCTCGCCTCCTTTCCTGGCAACTCTGGCATGGGGAGATTCTCTGAATCCTCTAAGGCCGTAGCGCAGATGGTCACTATAGCTATGTCCCTTTTCTGATATGCCATTAGCATGTTCACATGAAAGGTCCGCCGGACTCTTTCATCTGAACATTTGGCAACAATACAGCTGGTCCACTACTGTCACAGACCTCGCTTGTCAGTCTGTCCTGCTCTCCCAGCACCCCCTTACTGATAAGCCCGGCCGCTGAGTTGCTCGGAACTCAGTGCCTCGAGCAGCCAGATTTGTAGCTCCAGACCTGCTTGGTCGGATCCTCTGCCCTGGAGCCTTTTTGAATTTCCAAAAGACCGCTCTGTGCCTTCCGAGGGTGTTGGTGAGTACCTTGAATGAGACACCAGACAGGCTGTATGTTCAATCAGGAATAACTGACCTTGATTGAAAGACACCACTATTTATGCTCAGGTTCAACAGGGATCATTTGCATAAACCAAACCACTGGAAGATGAACTCCTGATTACATTAGGTCATTTAGATTAGACGTTTACAATAAACAATCCTTAGCATTCCGTTATCACACAATATTAACCTAACCCATTGTTCCAATAGATCAGATTAGGGCTGAAACAACTAATCGATAACTAATCAATGATTAAAATTGTTGTCAACTATTTCCATTATCGATTAATCGGCTGTCGATTAATCGTCCTGTGTACAGCACACACTGTGTAGATTCAGACTGAGTTAAACGTAAATAACCTCAGCTTCAGAGGTGATTGGAGAAGACGCGCCGCTGCTTTACTAGTTATGATTTAGTTTTAGGGTTATGTCAGACACAACCAGTTTGTTTTTATTCCATTTACAACAGTTGCAGAACTAGAACACAAACAATAGGATACTGTCACTGGGTGAAGGAGCTGTATGCCTGTGTTTTGTCCTTACTTGAAGCTGGAGTCCTGTGCCACGGCCCCACCTTCCCTGCAACATCCTCTTTGGTTGGGAACTGCCATTCCCTCCCTTTTGCCTGGTCCCTTTCCCCAAACTCACTCCCACACTCAGATCCGGTCTTTTGTCCATACCCTCTCACTCTCCGGTCAAGTCACTTGAGCAACATCACTCGCTTCCACCTCAAGTCCCTCCTCCCACTCCGTTTGTTCACAAAATTATTTAAAAGGGACACTATACGCACCCTGACCACTTTAGCTTATTAACCCCCGATTTCATGCTGACATCATCATCTATGACCAAGTGCTCCTCGCTGCGTTCATTTGAGAAAGCAAACATGGGCTTAAGCTGCGCATGCAGCATCAACCCGTCCCTCTGACCAAGCACTCGCAGCATCAACCCATCCCTCTGACCAAGCACTCGCAGCATCGACCCATCCCTCTGACCAAGCACTCGCAGCATCGACCCATCCCTCTGACCAAGCGCTCGCAGCATCGACCCATCCCTCTGACCAATCGCTCGCAGCATCGACCCATCCCTCTGACCAAGCGCTCGCAGCATCAACCCATCCCTCTGACCAAGCTCTTGCAGCATCAACCCATCCCTCTGACCAAGCACTTGCTGCATCAACCCATCAATCTGACCAGGCACCCGCTGCATCAACCCATCCATCTGACCAAGCACTCACCGCATCAACCCATCCATCTGACCAAGCACTCACAGCATCAACCCATCCCTCTGACCAAGCACTTGCAGCATCAACCCATCCCTCTGACCAAGCACTCGCAGCATCAACCCATCCCTCTGACCAAGCACTCGCAGCATCAACCCATCCCTCTGACCAAGCGCTCGCAGCATCGACCCATCCCTCTGACCAAGCACTCGCAGCATCAACCCATCCCTCTGACCAAGCACTCACATACCTTGTGTGAAAGGTATGCAAGATACGCAATTTGCGTATTTATGTGCGAAAGTTGCGTACACTACGCAAATTGCTTATGAAAAAAGGGGGAGTGGTTGGTTGTGGTTATTTATTTTTACATAAAATTCCTTTTAAGAATGCAAATTTGTTTTAATTTTTCTTTTATCCGATGAATAGATTAGTTGGCCGATTATCATTTCGATTAATCGATTATAATTGTTAGTTGCAGCCCTAGATCAGATTGCCCTGTCAGTGACCACTGTCCCAGTCTCATGACTCCTCAAACATGCAAACAGATAAGCCCTCTTGCAAAATCAAAGAGCACACAACCGAATTACATTCTGCTTTAACAAAGAAATAAGCTTTACAGTAAATAATGACGAAACTCAGGTCTGCATCTCCCAATTCAAAGTACATTTAAACTAAAACCACGCAATATAATTTAACAAAGTCTTTCCCAAGGCTATTGGTTTGTGTCTTTTGGTGTTTTCGCCATAGAAATAAAAGTCTTTGGGTTGAAACGGGGAGCGTTATGTCAGTTCCATGACAACTACCGAGTAGGGGCCCTGCCAAGTGGACTAGCACTCTCTGGCCCACCATAAAGGTGCAGGCACAGGCGGTCCGATCGTACCTCACCTTTTGCCTGCTCTGGGTAGCCTGAAGTTTCTCCTGCACAGCGTCGATGAGAGCCTTCAGATGGTCCCTAAACTGTAAAAGGTCTAGGGGCGCCCCCTCACCCGTCTCCCATAAAGCAGCTCAAACCGGGAGAACCCGGTAGACTCCCGCGGCATCTCCCGATAAGCGAAGAGGAGGTGCGATTAAGAATCATTCCCAGTCCTTGTGAGAGACCACGAAAACACAAAGCAATTGCTTCAGCGTGTCGTTGAACTGTTCACATAGTCCGTTTGTCTGCTGGTGATAGAGGGCACTTTGCAGAGGACAAACCCCACATAATCTCCACAGTTGTTTGCTCAGTGCGCCTGTAAACTGTGTGCCCTGATCCAATACCAGCTCCTGGGGAAATCCCACCCAGGAGAATATCCGAAGCAGAGCATCCACTATGGTCTCTGCCTAGATATTCAATAAGACGACTGCCTCAGGGTATCGTGTTGCATAGTCCACAACTGTCAAGATATATTTCTTGACGGTTGGGCTTGGTCGAGCTAGCGAGCCCACCAGGTCAACTGCTATCCGACTGAAGGGCTCCACCACAATGGGCATTGGGCGCAAGGGGGCCCTAGGGTGATCCCCTCTCCTGCCTACCCGCTGGCATACGTCACACGTCCGGCAGTAGTCCCTAACATCCCCAGTAATCCCTGGCCAAAAGAAGTTCTGAGTCAGTCAGAGTCCTGTCTTTATGGTCCCTAAATGACAGGACAGGGGAATGTCATGGGCTACCCTCAATAGCTCTGCTCGGAATTTCTGGGGGACTACCAACTGCCTCTTTGTAATATAAGCAGCCCCAGGACCAGTCCCTTTTGTCACCTAATACAACTGTGTAAGGAATCCAGGACAAGCGTACAGGGACGCCAACGGAAGGCTCGTAACCAAACCAGTACAGTACTTCTGGTACCTGATTACTGTTAACATTAAATGTGGACTTTTCAGCCTGATTTTCTTTCCTACCTGCCTCCATTCCTGAATTGTGACTTACCTAACCCTAGCTAGCTATTCCACTCTCCACTAGAGAACCAGGTGTATCCCATCTACCCTGAGTCACTCTCCAGAAAAGGAAGTCACGGCCTTAATAAAATGCTTCTGCATTGACTAGTCTATTACCTAAGGGAGAACAGCCTGTCCTGACTCTCCAGCCTCCTTTACAACCCCAGACTTTCAAGCCCTCTATGTCTAAACCCAGGCTTCCAAGCCCTCTACGCCTAAACCCAGGCTTCCAAGCCCTCTACGCCTAAACCCAGGCTTCCAAGCCCTCTACACCTAAACCCAGGCTTCCAAGCCCTCTACGCCTAACTCAGGCTTCCAAGCCTTCTACGCCTAACTCAGGCTTCCAAGCCCTCTACGTCTAAACCATGCTTCCAAGCCCTCTTCGCCTAACTCAGGCTTCAAGCCTTCTACGCCTAACCTAGGCTTCCAAGCCCTCTACGCCTAACTCAGACTTCCAAGCCTTCTACGCCTAACTCAGGCTTCCAAGCCCTCTACGCCTAAACTAGGCTTCCAAGCCCTCTATGCCTAAACCCGGGCTTCCAAGCCCTCTACGCCTAAACCCGGGCTTCCAAGCCCTCTACGCCTAAACCCGGGCTTCCAAGCCCTCTACGCCTAAACCCGGGCTTCCAAACCCTCTATGCCTAAACCCGGGCTTCAAAGCCCTCTACGCCTAAACCTGGGCTTCCAAGCCCTCTACGCCTAAACCCAGGCTTCCAAGCCCTCTACGCCTAAACCAGGCTTCCAAGCCCTCTACGCCTAACTTAGACTTCCAAGCCTTCTACGCTTAAATCAGGCTTTCTACGCCTAACCCAGGCTTCCACGTCCTCTACGCCTAACCCAGGCTTCCACGTCCTCTACGCCTAACCCAGGCTTCCAAGCCCTCTACGCCTAAACCCGGGCTTCCAAACCCTCTACGCCTAAACTAGGCTTCCAAGCCTTCTACGCTTGAACCAGACTTCCAAGCTTTCTACGCCTAACCCAGGCATCCAAGCCCTCTACGCCTAACCCAGGTTACCAAGCCTTCTACGCCTAACCCAGGCTACCAAGCCCTCTACGCCTAACCCAGGCTTCCAAGCCTTCTACGCCTAACTCAGGCTTCCAAGCCTTCTTTGCCTAACCTAGGCTTCCAAGCCCTCTACGCCTAAACCAGGCTTCGAAGCCCTCTACGCCTAACCAAGACTTCCAAGCCTTCTATGCTTAAACCAGGCTTCCAAGCTTTGTACATAACCCAGGCTTCAAAGCCCTCTATGCCTAAACCCGGGCTTCCAAGCCCTCTACACCTAAACCCGGGCTTCCAAGCCCTCTACGCCTAAACCCGGGCTTCCAAACCCTCTATGCCTAACTAAGACTTCCAAGCCTTCTACGCCTAACCAAGACTTCCAAGCCTTCTATGCTTAAACCAGGCTTCCAAGTTTTCTACGCCTAACCCAGGCTTCCAAGCCCTCTACGCCTAACCCAGGCTTCCAAGCCCTCTACGCCTAACCCAGGCTACCAAGCCCTCTATGCCCATACCAGGCTTCCAAGCCTTCTACGCCTAAACCAGGCTTTCAAGCCCTCTACGCCTAAACCCAGGCTTCCAAGCCCTCTACGCCTAACCAAGACTTCCAAGCCTTCTACGCTTAAACCAGGCTTCCAAGCTTTCTACGCCTAACCCAGGCATCCAAGCCCTCTACGCTTAAACCAGGCTTCCAAGCCCTCTACGCCTAACCAAGACTTCCAAGCCTTCTATGCTTAAACCAGGCTTCCAAGTTTTCTATGCCTAACCAAGACTTCCAAGCCTTCTATGCTTAAACCAGGCTTCCAAGCTTTTTACGCCTAACCCAGGCTTCCAAGCCCTCTACGCTAAACCAGGCTTCCAAGCCCTCTACGCCTAAACCAGCTTCCAAGCCTCTACGCCTAAACCAGGCTTCCAAGCCCTCTGCGCCTAACCAAGACTTCCAAGCCTTCTATGCTTAAACCAGGCTTCCAAGTTTTTTACGCCTAACCAAGACTTCCAAGCCTTCTATGCTTAAACCAGGCTTCCAAGCCCTCTACGCCTAACCCAGGCTTCCAAGCCCTTTACGCCTAACCCAGGCTACCAAGCCCTCTATGCCCATACCAGGCTTCCAAGCCTTCTACGCCTAAACCAGGCTTTCAAGCCCTCTATGCCTAAACCCAGGCTTCCAAGCCTTCTACGCCTAACTCAGGCTTCCAAGCCTTCTACGCCTAACTCAGGCTTCCAAGCCCTCTACGCCTAACTCAGGCTTCCAAGCCCTCTACGCCTAAACTCGGGCTTCCAAGCCTTCTACGCCTAACTCAGGCTTCCAAGCCCTTTACGCCTAAACCAGGCTTCCAAGCCCTCTTCGCCTAACTCAGGCTTCCAAGCCTTCTACGCCTAACCTAGGCTTCCAAGCCCTCTACGCCTATACCAGGTTTCCAAGCCTTCTACGCCTAAACCAGGCTTTCAAGCCCTCTATGTCTAAACCCAAGCTTCCAAGCCCTCTACGCCTAAACACAGGCTTCCAAGCCCTCTATGCCTAAACCCAGGCTTCCAAGCCCTCTACACCTAAACCCAGGCTTCCAAGCCCTCTACGCCTAACTCAGGCTTCCAAGCCTTCTACGCCTAACTCAGGCTTCCAAGCCCTCTACGTCTAAACCATGCTTCCAAGCCCTCTTCGCCTAACTCAGTCTTCAAGCCTTCTACGCCTAACCTAGGCTTCCAAGCCCTCTACGCCTAACTCAGACGTCCAAGCCTTCTACGCCTAACTCAGGCTTCCAAGCCCTCTACGCCTAAACTAGGCTTCCAAGCCCTCTATGCCTAAACCCGGGCTTCAAAGCCCTCAACGCCTAAATCCGGGCTTCCAAGCCCTCTACGCCTAAATCCGGGCTTCCAAGCCCTCTACGCCTAAACCCGGGCTTCCAAGCCCTCTACGCCTAAACCCGGGCTTCCAAATCCTCTATGCCTAAACCCGGGCTTCAAAGCCCTCTACGCCTAAACCCAGGCTTCCAAGCCCTCTACGCCTAAACCAGGCTTCCAAGCCCTCTACGCCTAACCTAGACTTCCAAGCCTTCTACGCTTAAATCAGGCTTTCTACGCCTAACCCAGGCTTCCACGTCCTCTACGCCTAACCCAGGCTTCCAAGCCCTCTACGCCTAAACCCGGGCTTCCAAACCCTCTACGCCTAAACTAGGCTTCCAAGCCCTCTACGCCTAAACTAGGCTTCCAAGCCTTCTACGCTTGAACCAGACTTCCAAGCTTTCTACGCCTAACACAGGCATCCAAGCCCTCTACGCCTAACCCAGGTTACCAAGCCTTCTACGCCTAACCCAGGCTACCAAGCCCTCTACGCCTAACCCAGGCTTCCAAGCCTTCTACGCCTAACTCAGGCTTCCAAGCCTTCTTTGCCTAACCTAGGCTTCCAAGCCCTCTACGCCTAAACCAGGCTTCCAAGCCCTCTACGCCTAACCAAGACTTCCAAGCCTTCTATGCTTAAACCAGGCTTCCAAGCTTTCTACGCCTAACCCAGGCTCCAAACCCTCTATGCCTAACTAAGACTTCCAAGCCCTCTACGCCTAACCCAGGCTTCCAAGCCCTCTACGCCTAACCCAGACTACCAAGCCCTCTACGCCTATACCAGGTTTTCCAAGCCTTCTACGCCTATACCAGGTTTTCCAAGCCTTCTACGTCTAAACCAGGCTTTCAAGCCCTCTACGCCTAAACCCAGACTTCCAAGCCCTCTACGCCTAAACTAGACTTCCAAGCCTTCTACGCCTAACTCAGGCTTCCAAGCCCTCTACGCCTAAACTAGGCTTCCAAGCCCTCTACGCCTAAACCCGGGCTTCAAAGCCCTCTACGCCTAAACCCGGGCTTCTAAGCCCTCTACGCCTAAACCCGGGCTTCCAAACCCTCTATGCCTAAACCCGGGCTTCAAAGCCCGCCTAAACCCGGGCTTCCAAGCCCTCTATGCCTAAACCCGGGCTTCAAAGCCCTCTACGCCTAAACCCGGGCTTCCAAGCCCTCTACGCCTAAACCCGGGCTTCCAAACCCTCTATGCCTAAACCCTGGCTTCCAAGCCCTCTACGCCTAAACCCGGGCTTCCAAGCCCTCTACGCCTAAACCCGGGCTTCCAAGCCTTGTATGCCTAACTCAGGCTTCCAAGCCCTCTATACCTAGACTAGGCTTCCAAACCCTCTATGCCTAACTAAGACTTCCAAGCCTTCTACGCCTAACCAAGACTTCCAAGCCTTCTATGCTTAAACCAGGCTTCCAAGTTTTCTACGCCTAACCCAGGCTTCCAAGCCCTTTACGCCTAACCCAGGCTTCCAAGCCCTCTACGCCTAACCCAGGCTACCAAGCCCTCTATGCCCATACCAGGCTTCCAAGCCTTCTACGCCTAAACCAGGCTTTCAAGCCCTCTACGCCTAAACCCAGGCTTCCAAGCCCTCTACGCCTAACCAAGATTTCCAAGCCTTCTACGCTTAAACCAGGCTTCCAAGCTTTCTACGCCTAACCCAGGCATCCAAGCCCTCTACGCTTAAACCAGGCTTCCAAACCCTCTACGCCTAACCAAGACTTCCAAGCCTTCTATGCTTAAACCAGGCTTCCAAGTTTTCTACGCCTAACCAAGACTTCCAAGCCTTCTATGCTTAAACCAGGCTTCCAAGTTTTTTACGCCTAACCCAGGCTTCCAAGCCCTCTACGCCTAACTCAGGCTTCCAAGCCCTCTACGCCTAAACCAGGCTTCCAAGCCCTCTACGCCTAAACCAGGCTTCCAAGCCCTCTGCGCCTAACCAAGACTTCCAAGCCTTCTATGCTTAAACCAGGCTTCCAAGTTTTCTACGCCTAACCAAGACTTCCAAGCCTTCTATGCTTAAACCAGGCTTCCAAGCCCTCTACGCCTAACCCAGGCTTCCAAGCCCTTTACGCCTAACCCAGGCTACCAAGCCCTCTATGCCCATACCAGGCTTCCAAGCCTTCTACGCCTAAACCAGGCTTTCAAGCCCTCTATGCCTAAACCCAGGCTTCCAAGCCTTCTATGCCTAACTCAGGCTTCCAAGCCTTCTACGCCTAACTCAGGCTTCCAAGCCCTCTACGCCTAACTCAGGCTTCCAAGCCCTCTACGCCTAAACCCGGGCTTCCAAGCCTTCTACGCCTAACTCAGGCTTCCAAGCCCTTTACGCCTAAACCAGGCTTCCAAGCCCTCTTCGCCTAACTCAGGCTTCCAAGCCTTCTACGCCTAACCTAGGCTTCCAAGCCCTCTACGCCTATACCAGGCTTCCAAGCCTTCTACGCCTAAACCAGGCTTTCAAGCCCTCTATGTCTAAACCCAGGCTTCCAAGCCCTCTACGCCTAAACACAGGCTTCCAAGCCCTCTATGCCTAAACCCAGGCTTCCAAGCCCTCTACACCTAAACCCAGGCATCCAAGCCCTCTACGCCTAACTCAGGCTTCCAAGCCTTCTACGCCTAACTCAGGCTTCCAAGCCCTCTACGTCTAAACCATGCTTCCAAGCCCTCTTCGCCTAACTCAGGCTTCAAGCCTTCTACGCCTAACCTAGGCTTCCAAGCCCTCTACGCCTAACTCAGACTTCCAAGCCTTCTACGCCTAACTCAGGCTTCCAAGCCCTCTACGCCTAAACTAGGCTTCCAAGCCCTCTATGCCTAAACCCGGGCTTCAAAGCCCTTAACGCCTAAATCCGGGCTTCCAAGCCCTCTACGCCTAAACCCGGGCTTCCAAGCCCTCTACGCCTAAACCCGGGCTTCCAAACCCTCTATGCCTAAACCCGGGCTTCAAAGCCCTCTACGCCTAAACCCAGGCTTCCAAGCCCTCTACGCCTAAACCAGGCTTCCAAGCCCTCTACGCCTAACCTAGACTTCCAAGCCTTCTACGCTTAAATCAGGCTTTCTACGCCTAACCCAGGCTTCCACGTCCTCTACGCCTAACCCAGGCTTCCAAGCCCTCTACGCCTAAACCCGGGCTTCCAAACCCTCTACGCCTAAACTAGGCTTCCAAGCCCTCTACGCCTAAACTAGGCTTCCAAGCCTTCTACGCTTGAACCAGACTTCCAAGCTTTCTACGCCTAACACAGACATCCAAGCCCTCTACGCCTAACCCAGGTTACCAAGCCTTCTACGCCTAACCCAGGCTACCAAGCCCTCTACGCCTAAACCAGGCTTCCAAGCCCTCTACGCCTAACCAAGACTTCCAAGCCTTCTATGCTTAAACCAGGCTTCCAAGCTTTCTACGCCTAACCCAGGCTTCAAAGCCCTCTATGCCTAAACCCGGGCTTCCAAGCCCTCTACACCTAAACCCGGGCTTCCAAGTCCTCTACGCCTAAACCCGGGCTTCCAAACCCTCTATGCCTAACTAAGACTTCCAAGCCCTCTACGCCTAACCCAGGCTTCCAAGCCCTCTACGCCTAACCCAGACTACCAAGCCCTCTACGCCTATACCAGGTTTTCCAAGCCTTCTACGCCTATACCAGGTTTTCTAAGCCTTCTACGTCTAAACCAGGCTTTCAAGCCCTCTACGCCTAAACCCAGACTTCCAAGCCCTCTACGCTAAACTAGGCTTCCAAGCCCTCTACGCCTAACTCAGACTTCCAAGCCTTCTACGCCTAACTCAGGCTTCCAAGCCCTCTACGCCTAAACTAGGCTTCCAAGCCCTCTACGCCTAAACCCGGGCTTCAAAGCCCTCTACGCCTAAACCCGGGCTTCTAAGCCCTCTACGCCTAAACCCGGGCTTCCAAACCCTCTATGCCTAAACCCGGGCTTCAAAGCCCGCCTAAACCCGGGCTTCCAAGCCCTCTATGCCTAAACCCGGGCTTCAAAGCCCTCTACGCCTAAACCCGGGCTTCCAAGCCCTCTACGCCTAAACCCGGGCTTCCAAGCCCTCTACGCCTAAACCCGGGCTTCCAAGCCTTGTATGCCTAACTCAGGCTTCCAAGCCCTCTATACCTAGACTAGGCTTCCAAACCCTTTACGCCTAAACCAGGCTTCCAAGCCCTCTTCGCCTAACTCAGGCTTCCAAGCCCTCTACGCCTAAACCAGGCTTCCAAGCCCTCTACGCCTAACCAAGAATTCCAAGCCTTCTACGCTTAAACCAGGCTTCCAAGCTTTCTACGCCTAACCCAGGCTTCCAAGCCCTTTACGCATAAACCAGGCTTCCAAGCCCTCTTCGCCTAACTCAGGCTTCCAAGCCTTCTACGCCTAACTCAGGCTTCCAAGCCCTCTATGCCTAAACCAGGCTTCCAAGCCCTCTACGCCTAACCCAGGCTTCCAAGCCCTTTACGCCTAACCTAGGCTTCTAAGCGCTCTTCGCCTAACTCAGGCTTTCCAAGCCTTCTACGCCTAACTCAGGCTTCCAAGCCCTCTATGCCTAAACCAGGCTTCCAAGCCCTCTACGCCTAACCCAGGCTTCAAAGCCCTCTACGCCTAACCCAGGCTTCCAAGCCTTCTTTGCCTAACCTAGGCTTCCAAGCCCTCTACGCCTAAACCAGGCTTCCAAGCCCTCTACGCCTAACCAAGACTTCCAAGCCTTCTATGCTTAAACCAGGCTTCCAAGCTTTCTACGCCTAACCCAGGCTTCAAAGCCCTCTATGCCTAAACCCGGGCTTCCAAGCCCTCTACACCTAAACCCGGGCTTCCAAGCCCTCTACGCCTAAACCCGGGCTTCCAAACCCTCTATGCCTAACTAAGACTTCCAAGCCCTCTACGCCTAACCCAGGCTTCCAAGCCCTCTACGCCTAACCCAGACTACCAAGCCCTGTACGCCTATACCAGGTTTTCCAAGCCTTCTACGCCTAAACCAGGCTTTCAAGCCCTCTACGCCTAAACCCAGACTTCCAAGCCCTCTACGCCTAAACTAGGCTTCCAAGCCCTCTACGCCTAACTCAGACTTCCAAGCCTTCTACGCCTAACTCAGGCTTCCAAGCCCTCTACGCCTAAACTAGGCTTCCAAGCCCTCTATGCCTAAACCCGGGCTTCAAAGCCCTCTACGCCTAAACCCGGGCTTCTAAGCCCTCTACGCCTAAACCCGGGCTTCCAAACCCTCTATGCCTAAACCCGGGCTTCAAAGCCCGCCTAAACCCGGGCTTCCAAGCCCTCTACGCCTAAACCCGGGCTTCCAAGCCCTCTACGCCTAAACCCGGGCTTCCAAGCCCTCTACGCCTAAACCCGGGCTTCCAAGCCCTCTACGCCTAAACCCGGGCTTCCAAGCCCTCTACGCTTAAACCCGGGCTTCCAAGCCTTGTATGCCTAACTCAGGCTTCCAAGCCCTCTACACCTAGACTAGGCTTCCAAACCCTTTACGCCTAAACCAGGCTTCCAAGCCCTCTTCGCCTAACTCAGGCTTCCAAGCCCTCTACGCCTAAACCAGGCTTCCAAGCCCTCTACGCCTAACCAAGAATTCCAAGCCTTCTACGCTTAAACCAGGCTTCCAAGCTTTCTACGCCTAACCCAGGCTTCCAAGCCCTTTACGCATAAACCAGGCTTCCAAGCCCTCTTCGCCTAACTCAGGCTTCCAAGCCTTCTACACCTAACCTAGGCTTCTAAGCCCTCTTCGCCTAACTCAGGCTTTCCAAGCCTTCTACGCCTAACTCAGGCTTCCAAGCCCTCTATGCCTAAACCAGGCTTCCAAGCCCTCTACGCCTAACCCAGGCTTCAAAGCCCTCTACGCCTAAACTCGGGCTTCCAAGCCCTCTACGCCTAAACCCGGGCTTCCAAGCCCTCTATGCCTAAACCCGGGCTTCCAAGCCCTCTATGCCTAAACCCGGGCTTCCAAACCCTCTATACCTAAACCCGGGCTTCCAAGCCCTCTATGCCTAAACCCGGGCTTCCAAGCCTTCTACGCCTAACTGAGGCTTCCAAACCCTCTACGCCTAAACTAGGCTTCCAAGCCCTCTACGCCTAACCAAGACTTCCAAGCCTTCTACGCTTAAACCAGGCTTCCAAGCTTTCTACGCCTAACCCAGGCTTCCAAGCCCTCTACGCCTAACCCATGCTTCAAAGCCCTCTACGCCTAAACCCGGGCTTCCAAGCCCTCTACGCCTAAACCCGGGCTTCCAAACCCTCTACGCCTAAACTAGGCTTCCAAGCCCTCTTCGCCTATCTCAGGCTTCCAAGCCTTCTACGCCTAACTCAGGCTTCCAAGCCTTCTACGCCTAACTCAGGCTTCCAAGCCCTCTACGCCTAAACCAGGCTTCCAAGCCCTCTACGCCTAACTAAGACTTCCAAGCCTTCTACGCTTAAACCAGGCCTCCGAGCTTTCTACGCCTAACCCAGGCTTCCAAGCCCTCTACGCCTAACCCAGGCTACCAAGCCCTCTACGCCTATACCAGGCTTCCAAGCCTTCTACGCCTAAACCAGGCTTTCAAGCCGTCTTCGCCTAACTCAGGCTTCCAAGCCTTCTATGCCTAACCCAGACTTCTAAGCCGTCTTCGCCTAACTCAGGCTTCCAAGCCTTCTATGCCTAACCCAGGCTTCTAAGCCCTCTACGCCTAACTCAGACTTCCATGCCTTCTACGCCTAACTCAGGCTTCCAAGCCATCTATGCCTAACCCAGGCTACCAAGCCCTCTACACCTATACGAGGCTTCCAAGCCTTCTACGACCTATACCAGGCTTTCAAGCCCTCTTCGCCTAATTCAGGCTTCCAAGCCTTCTACGCCTAACCCAAGCTTCCAAGCCCTCTACGCCTAACCCAGGTATCTTCAGCTTCTACGAACCCAGATATCAACAGCTTCTCTATCTAGCTTCACCTGTAATATTCAGCATCTAGTTTCTCCTGTATACAGTTGTGTTCAAAATTATTCAACCCCCAATGCTGTAAAGGGTTTTAGGGAATTTAGTGACATTTGTAATTGTATTCAGAATGAAATCCTACAAAGGACTTTTTAAAGAACCATATGCGACTAAAATGACATCAATTGGTATTGTAATACAGTAGTAAATGTTTCTTTTGTGAATTCTTCATTGACACAATTATTCAACCCCTTAAAGACTACCACTCTGAAGAACAGAGGTTCATTCAAGTGTTTTCAACCAGGTATTGAAAACACCTGTGGATGTCACGGAGCAGCAATAAAGCATAATAAGCACCAATTAGGCAGCTTTAAAATGACTGTGATATTCAGCTCCTTCTAGACATTTACTGGTGTGGTTACAAACATGGTGAAGTCAAGAGAATGGTCCAGGAAGACAAGAGAAGAGGTGATTACTCTTCACAGGAAGGGCAATGGCTATAAAAAGATTGCAAAGATGTTAAACATACTAAGAGACACCATAGGAAGCATCATTCGCAAATTCAAGGCAAAGGGCACTGTTGAAACGCTACCTGGTCGTGGCAGAAAGAAGATGCTGACTTCGACTGCTGTGCGATACCTGAAGCGTAGAGTGGAGAAAAGTCCCTGTGTGACTGCTGAGGAACTGAGAAAAGATTTGTCAGATGTGGGTACTGAAGTTTCAGCTCAGACAATACGGCGCACACTGCGTAATGAAGGCCTCCATGCCAGAACTATCAGGCGCACCCCCTTGCTGTCTCCAAAGAATAAGAAGAGTCGACTGCAGTATGCCAAAAGTCATGTGGACAAACCACAGACGTTTTGGGATAGTGTTCTGTGGACTGATGAAACAAAATTAGAACTGTTTGGGCCATGTATCAACGCTATGTTTGGAGGAGGAAGAACAAGGCCTATGAAGAAAAGAACACCTTGCCTACTGTGAAGCATGGCGGGGGGTCAATCATGCTTTGGGGCTGTTTTGCTTCTGCAGGTACAGGGAAGCTTCAGCGTGTGCAAGGTACCATGAATTCTCTTCAGTACCAGGAGATATTGGATGACCATGTGATGCAGTCCGTCACAAACCTGAGGCTTGGGAGACGTTGGACCTTTCAACAGGACAATGATCCCAAGCATACCTCCAAGTCCACTAGAGCATGGTTGCAGATTAAAGCCTGGAACATTTTGGAGTGGCCATCGCAGTCACCTGACTTAAATCCGATTGAGAACCTCTGGTGGGACTTAAAGAAAGCAGTTGCAGTGCGCAAGCCTAAGAATGTGACTGAACTGGAGGCTTTTGCCCATGACGAATGGGTGAAGATACCCGTAGATGGCTGCAAGACACTTGTGTCAAGCTATGCTTCACGTTTAAAAGCTGTTATAACTGTAAAAGGATGTTGTACTAAGTACTAAGATTGAATGTCACTTGGGGGTTGAATAAAACTGATAATGATGTGAGCACAGAAAAGACATTTGTGGTTATTTCATTATAAATGTTATGTTATATTTGTCTGACCTACACGTGCCTCTTTGATTTAATTGTAAGCAAGATGACTGAATGATCAAAATCAATGTCAAACTGGCCAAAACACTCAATTTCAGTGGGGGTTGAATAATTTTGAACACAACTGTAGCTCTCTGTATCTCCATAGTCGGCCATTTTCCTTTGCTCTGCCTCTGTATCTCCTTAGTCAGCCCTTTTTCCTTTATATCCTTTGTGTATACGTGTATCAATCCAGCCATCCCTAACATCTCACCCTATCCCTTGCTTATTTGCTTGTGTCCGATTATTATAATCTATTGTATTCCCATTTTAAAACTGACTTTGTCTGTGTTGCTGCATATTTGGCTCAGACCTCCGTACTCCTTAACAAACCATCCCATATAATGGCCACCTCTTCCTCCCCCCAATGGGGTATCCCTGCCCGTCTGTGGTAAGATAAGGTGGGGTCCCTTTCTACTTTCTGGGTGAAATCAGATGAGGAGGCCCATGTCAGGTCATGGATAGTACGAGTAAAGTCAGGGGGCAGTGGTCTTACCTGGGCCCCCTTGGAGTGGTGCTCTGCGGGCCTGTTGTCTGGTGGATACGGGGAAAGCAGCCTCGGGTGGGTCTGGTTGGTATGCTGAAGCAAACCAGCCCAAATCATTTCCTAATAAAACCTCTGCTGGCAAGTTTTGCATCAATCCTACATCCATTTCCTGAGCACCTGCTTACCAATTGAGACGTACCCGAGCAGTAGGTAGCTGATGTACGTCCCCTCCAGCCACCCAAACGGCTACAGATCATCCTATTTTCTCTGCTGGTCAGATGAGGTGTGGTTGAACCAAAGTAATGGTGGCTCCTGTATCCCTCAAGCCTTGGCCGGTTTAGCCGTTAATCCAACAGGTTGTCTATGGCGGCATCGGTTGTCCCTGTTGGCTGCTTGCACTGGACTGGCCTCATATAGGACTTCCTATTTCTCAAACGGATTACAATTTTTGTGAAAAGTATCGAACCCATTCGTAATGCCCCGTTCTTCTTGCACACAATGAGCAACCTGCGGTGTCTGACTCTGAGGGACCTCAAGGTGGGTCTTGGTTGAAGCTTGGGACAGTTCTGGTAGATATATCCGATCTGATTACATTCAAAGCACTTGGGTTCTAGGCGGAGGTAGATGCTGTACAGGTGGAGCTCGAGGTATAGCAGCTTCGAGGGTTCGAATGGGCGTTTGTGGGGCTCGAGTCGGGGCAACTGCAGGTCTGGATGGGGGTCGCATCTGAGTAATGGAGATCTGGCGGGAGTCATAGAATTAGTCAATCACTATCCAACCAAAAACCAGGTGGATAATAGTATCTGCCCGTGAAATTGTAAAAATAACTTTTACTTCACAACCAATTAAAAACCAAACGGGTATGAGCTATAGCCATAGATATACCGTGACACACTAAAACAACATAAGATGTATAACAACATAACATTTAAAAATCAAACACATCCATTGTGAAACAGTCTTTCCAGACACTACATAAAGAAGGTAATTGTATTGCTTGAACTGGGGTGAGCAGATTAGCTTTCTGTAGTACACTATGGCTATAACTCATACCAGTTTGGTTTTTATTTGGTTGTGAAATAAGTTATTTTTTACAATTTACTGGGCAGATACTATTATCCACCTGGTTTTTGGTTGAATACTGATTGATTTTCCCTGTGGAGGTTGAACCCCTTTCATCTCCTGTGACTATACACAATTGTAATAATTATTTGTCCTATTTGGTTCTCTGAATAATCCGTTACACTTTGTTACTTTTGGTAGCAAGATTTAAAATCATGGAATTTGTCTGCTAATTGGGTTGCCTGGTCGATGGTGGTCGGTCTCCGATCTGATCCAGTTGCGAACTTCAGGTGGAGCATGATCATAGAATTGCTCTAGGATGACCTCCTGAATTGACTTTGCCAGCGTAGTCACTTTGCAGCCTTGCATCCAGTTATCAACAGCCTGCTGCATCTGATGTCCCTACTCTGCATAGGACCTTCTGTCTCTTTGCTGCAGCTCTTGGAACTTGTAACGCGGGTGATCACTGTCCCCATGCAGTCTGCTCCCCCAAATCCCAGTAAAACACAGGAGATCCTTGCAGGTTGAAGACCACACAGAGACTGGCTTTATTTTCACTTTACAATTTGAAAAATAGACACACACATGTACAGAAACAATGGAAACACGCCCAGCATTGGAACAATGGCTTAGAAGTCAGATAACAATGATCTGGGTGACCTTAGTTGCTGGGCGAAGGGGAGGGGGTGTGATGGAAGCATGTGAAAACAAAGGAATCCATTACTTACAGGGAGAGTTGTGTATGCAATAAAAAGACAGGATAGTAATACAGAGAGAATACAATACGCTACAATAAATACATAAGGGAATATTAATATAAACACAGACATCAGAGAATTAGGGCACAGAAAACAAACACCCTGCATCTAGAATTGTAGCTACAGGGTGACTTTAACAACGGAAAGAGCAGGAAAACAATATGAAACATCAGACCCGCACCTCTCAAATACATTTAGAGTCTTTGACGGAGCAACTGTACCCTGAGTACCTCCGTCCGTGGGCTCTCTTCCATACAACAGTCGCCTGAGCAATATTCCCAACAGCTCCCTCAACGCTTTGACCGCAGCCGAAAGAATGAGGCTCACCATTCGAAGTCAAACAACAGAATGCCAGTTTATTCACAGACACACAGATACAATCAACCCCCCACCCTCATTTACATACAATAAAGCAGATAACAGCACAAGACCTTCAAACAATGGACAATGGAATTTCCCAGGAGAATGGGGGAGGGAGAAGGCAGAGTAGACAAGAGGGATTTCTTATAGAGAGAATTTACACAATAGAGAGGTCACACTATACAGGGAAGGGTTAGATAATTGAGGGAATGTACGCAAAATACACAACAAGAGACTATACAATAAATGCACAAGGGAATAACACACAGACATCAGTACTCTTGTGTTTGCGGATGGATGTTTAAAACCGTGAAAAGCAAAATAGTTTTGAAAGGTCCAATTCCCCAATAGTCTCTTAATTGGTGGAGGGGCTTCAGTCACACAGCTCCCCCTTTTGTCTCAAAGAGCGGCAGACCCTGTCTTACCCTATCGGGTATGTGTGGGGCTGACCGGGGGTATTTGGTTGCTCCTCCATCTCCGTCTGTCGGGACAATCCATCAGCATTGTTGTTGTCCTTGCAGGGCCGATATTGTATGGTGAAATTAAACGTCTGTAATGCCAAGCTCCAGCGAAGCAGTCGGGGATTGTCTCCCGCGACCCTGTTAAGCCAAACAAGTGGGATATGATCAGTAAGTAGCGTGAAGGGTCTCCCATACAGGTAGGGCTGCAGTTTTTTTAATGCCCAGACCAGGGCCAGGCACTCTTTCTCCACGACAGCGTAGCTAACTTCCCGGGGTAGAGGTTTTCTAGTAATATATGCTACTTGGTGTTCTTGTCCATCGTCCCCAGACTGACTCAACACAGCCCCGAGGCCAGACATAGATGCGTCAGTATGGACAACAAAGCGTTTGGTGGGGTCTGGGGCGGCTAGCACTGGTTTGTCGGTGAGGATCTGCTTTAGCTGGGTGAAGGCTTCCTCGCACTCGGGAGTCCACAGGACCTGTCTGGGGAGGTTCTTGGGGGTCAGGTGAGTGAGGGGTTTGGAAATTACACTATAGTTGAGGACAAACCTCCGGTAATACCCTGCGGTCCCTAGGAAGGCCATAACCTGAGTCTTAGTACGAGGCTGGGGCCAGTTGGCGACTGCCTCTACCTTCGCCGGCTCTGGGCGCTGTTTGCTTGAGCCTACACGATGGCCAAGGTATTGTACCTCCGCCATTCCTACATGACATTTGTCCGGTCAGAGCGTAAGTCCAGCATCCCGGACTCGATCCAGGACCACTGAGAGATGGAAGAGGTGATTTTCCCAGGTCTTCCTGTAGATGGCAATGTCATCCAAGTAGGCTCCTGAGAAGTCCTGCAGACCGTCCAGAAGCTGGTCTGCCATCAGCTGAAATGTACCCGGGGCGTTCTTCATCCCAAATGGTACAGGCCGAAAGGGGTGATGAAGGCTGACTTGGGGATGGCAGCCGGGTCCAGAGGAATCTGCCAGTATCCCTTGCACAGATCGATGATTGAGAGATAGTTACCGCTGGCGATCCTATCTAACAATTCATTGATCCTGGGCATGGGATACGCATCGGTGACGGTACAATCGTTGAGCCGCCGGTAGTCCACGCAGAAGCGGGTCTTACCATCCCTCTTTGGAACGAGGACTACTGGAGAGGCCCACGGGCTCTGGGAGGGTTCTATTATCCCTAAGTGGATCCCTAAGTGGATATCTTGTAACTCGGAGCGCATGTGCTCCCGTACGGATTCGGGGACCCGATAAGGGGTTTGTCAAAGAGGGGTCTGACCTGGGGTCTCCACCGTGTGGACCGCCAGAGTTGTGCGTCCCGGGGAGGCCGAGAACATGTCCCTTTGGTCCTCAAGGAGCTGAAACACCTGCTCTCTCATCAGGGAGGTAAGGTCTGCACCCAGGACAATTTGGGTAAGGGAGGTGGGCTCGGGGTCTAATAGGTCAGGGAAAGACAGATTCTCACTGACCTCTGAGGCAGGTGCACACATGGCAGCTACCTCCTCGGGCACCCCGGTCGTACCATATTTGTTGGCGCCACTGTGCCGCCTGCATGTTCTCCCGGACTTTCGCAGTGAGATACTGCAGCCGGTCCCGCAGCTCCAGCACATAGGGCCCAATGGGTAACTCTTCCTCCCTGGTGTTGCCCTCCCAATGTTCCCGGATCAGGTCAAGGGGACCTCGGACCCGGCGGCCGTACATGAGCTTGAACGGAGAGAAGCCTGTTGACTCCTGGGGAACTTTGCGGTAGGCGAAGAGTAGGTGTGGTAAAGACCGTTCCCAATTCCGGTAGGACTCCGTGAAAGTCTTCAACATCTGTTTGAGGGTGCCGTTGAACCTTTCACAGAGTCCATTGGTCTGGGGATGGTAGGGGGATCTAAAAAGGGGTTTCACCCCGCAGCTGCGCCACAGCTGTTGGGTCACCTCGGCTGTAAATTGGGTACCCTGGTCGGATAGGATCTCCCAAGGAAAACCAACTCGGGTGAACACCCCGACCAGGGCATCCACCACTGTCTCAGCCGAGATGTTGGTGAGGGCGATGGCCTCAGGGTAGCGGGTGGCATAATCTACGATTGTGAGGATATACTTTTTACCGGAGGGGCTCGGTCTACTGAGGGGCCCAATAAGGTCTACGGCCACTCTGTAGAACGTCTCCCCCACTATGGGCAGGGATCTTAATTTGGCCTTGCCCTTGTCTCCTCGTTTCCCTACCTTTTGGCACACATCGCAGGTTATGCAGTAATCCCGGACATCAGCAGATATACCGGGCCAGAAAAAGTTCTGAGGTAGCCTGTGCCCGGTTTTCCGGAGACCCAGGTGGCCGGCTAAGAGGATATCATGCCCTAACTTGAGGAGTTCCCTGCGGAATTTCTGGGGAACCACTAACTGACGCTTGGGGACCTGGGTCGTCGCCCTCCCTCCCCCCTTTGTCAATCTATACAAGAGGCCCTGCTGCCATGAAAATTGGTCGGGGTTGTCTGAATCCTCTGGGGCCTCCGCCTTCTTGTGGTAGCCTGCTAGGGTCAGGTCTTCTACCTGCTCCTTTCCAAAATCAGCAGGAGTACCCCAGAAGAGGGCCGCGGAGTCAGGGAGGGGGTCAATTCCTACCTTGGACTCCTCCATGCAAGGTGAATTGGTGTGCCGAGCTTGTTGTCTCGTTGTCACTGGGTGGACGTTCTCCTCATTGGATTCTGCGAATCGGGAGGTGAGACCTCCGAGGTCATTTCCTAAAAGGACCTCCGCTGGCAAACCTGGCATCACTCCGACGATGGTATACCCGGAGTCAGCTCCCCAGTCGAGATGGATCTGGGTGGTGGGGATCTTGTGGACAGCTCCCCCTGCTACCCGGACTGCAACGGTTTTCCCGGTGCGATCAAAGTCTCTTACCCGGTGCAGTTGAATGAGGGTAAGGGTGGCTCCTGTGTCCCGTAGCCCCTGCGCTGGTTGTCCATTCACCCGGACCACTTGCCGATGATTTTGCCAGTTGGCTCCTGCTACTTGTAAGGGGTTGGCCTCGAACAACACCGGCCATAGCTCTTCGGCGGCTCCAGGATACTCCGGGTGGACACAATGTACTGCCGCTCTGGGTGCTGGTGTCCAGTCCCGCTGTGGGCACTGGTATTTGTAGTGCCCGGTTTGGTTGCATCCGAAGCAGGTTACTCGGGTGGCTGGATGATGGGTTGATCGGCTGGGTGTTGTAGGTGTGAACCTCGTGCAGACTGGAAGGGGGCTGGCTATTGTGGTGGGGGCACTCTGGGGTGGAAGAGTAGATCTAGTACCATGGGGTTCGCTCCTCCGCCCGTCCTGGTACTCGTCGGCAAGTTGTGCTGCCCGGTCAACGGTGAGAGGCTTTCAGTCAAAGACCTAGTCTCGCACCTCCGGTTGGGCATGATCATAAAATTGTTCAAGTAATAATACCTGGAGGGTGTCCTTCAGGGTCTGAGCTTGGCAGCTCTGCATCCAGTTCTGAGCGGAGCGCTGTATACAATACACCCACTCTGCGTGTGAGTCCTTTGGACCCTTCCTGAGACCCCTGAATTTTCGTTGGTATGCCTCTGATGTCACCGCGAATCGGGCCAAAATCCTTTCTTTCACCCGCTCGTAGGTGAGAAGGTCTTCCTCAGGGATTGCCCTGAATGCGGCCGTTGCTCTACCACTGAGCTTGCTACTCACGATCCTGGGCCAGTCCATAACCTCGAGTCCCTGGATGATGCACTGCCGTTCAAAGTCCTGCAGAAAATTGTCAATATCGTCCTCACCATCCACAAAAGTTTTAAAAGCTGCGTACGGCACTTTCTTTCAGCTTTCCTCACCTTGTCCTTGGAGGGAAGCGTGGCCTCCAGTTGAGGATTTGCTCTGCACTTTCATGGCCTCCGTGGCTTGAGCCAGGATCTGGGCCACTAATTCCGTGGCTGGGTTGGGCCCTAGCAGTGACAATCGCCACTTAACGTCTTTTTGGAAGGGGCTGCATTCCTCACTCTCGGCCGAGGCCACATTGGATCTGTCAGATTCCATCAGCTCTGCAATAAGGGTTGCTTTGGATTTGTTACTTGCCGCAATCCTTCTGGTCTCCAGCAGATTTTTCAGCGATGATCTTTTTAACAGTCCGTATTGCCGCTCCATGCAGCAGCTCCAATGCGTGGAAGAGAGACAAATCCCTCCGCTGCCAACCAGGTGTGACGGAGCGACTGTACCCGGAGTACCTCCGTCCGTGGGCTCTCTTCCATACAACAGTCACCTGAGCAATATTCCCAACAGTTCCCTCAAAGCTTTGACTGCAGCCGAAAGAATGAGGCTCACCATTCGAAGTCAAACAGCAGAATGCCAGTTTATTCACAGACACACAGATACAGTCAACCCCCACCCTCATTTACATACAATAAAGCAGATAACTGCACAGGACCTTCAAACAATGGACAATGGAATTTCCCAGGAGAATGGGGGAGGGAGAAGGCAGAGTAGACAAGAGGGATTTCTTATAGAGAGAAGTTACACAATAGAGAGGTCACACTATACAGGGAAGGGTTAGATAATTGAGGGAATGTACGCAAAATACACAACAAGAGACTATACAATAAATGCACAAGGGAATAACACACAGACATCAGTACTCTTGTGTTTGCGGACGGATGTTTAAAACTGAAAAGCAAAAATAGTTTTGAAAGGTCCATCAATTCCCCAATAGTCTCTTAAATGGTGGAGGGGCTTCCGTCACAGAGTCCAAAGTGACGTACATCACAGAACTGCTGCTGATATGCTATCACCCCGGAAGCCTATCTGGCCAGCAGGCACCGTTTCACCAGGTCATAGTCGTTACTCTCCATATCTGACACAGTTTTGTAGGCGGCTCTCCTGAACAGCTTGCTCACTATGACGGGGACCCAGTCCTCTGCCCAGCCTTTGTAACCCACACTGCCACTCGAAATCTTGAAGGAAGCCGTCTACCACCCTCTGCCTCGTTGAGGGGGTCGTTTCTCTGTGCCCGTCATAATCTTTTGCACAGTTGCTTCAGTCCAAGGTACACTAAGGTACACCGAGGTGGTGAAAAGGAAAAAAAAAGGAAAACAGTGAAGCGCTCTCAGGGTAAATGATCGATCATAAACGCTACCCTACCGGCATTGCACTAGGGGAGTGTATTGTTCTTTTTTCCTGTGATTTACTGGAGAGAAAAGTTTTTGAAGAAAACAACTGTATTGGGGGTACATGGGCACCTGAATGTCTTTGAAGACCCATAACCATCATCTGTCAGGATACCACCCTTACCAGCATTATGGGCCCTATGGTGGCGCCTTCAGCGGGTGGCTATGCGGTAGGGATGTGCGTTTCGGGTTTCGGAATTTCGGAAATTTCACGAAATTTCCCGATTCGGGTCTTCGGATGCAGCCGAAATTCCGAATTTTTTTTGATCCGAAAACGGCAAATCCGAAAAGTTTTCCAAGCCGAATCGAAAAATTTTCGGAATTTTCGAATGGACTTGAAATGTGTCAAATCGAAATTTATTTTCCCTCTATTCATGATTTCGGTTCCATTCGGGATTTCGGTTCCATTTCGGTAAGTGTGGACATCGTATATTTAACATAATCGGTTATATCGCTGATTCTGTAAATTTTGTATTTGTAAATGCGTATTAATTTTTTCTTTTTTGTTTCCAATAATCCGATACGAATTTTCATAATTGGGTCAGATCCGATTCGTCCGCGGGCCGCGCATGCGCGCGCGCGCGGATGTCGTAACTTTATTGAGCCAGTTTTTTGACAACTTTTTTTTGGACAAAATATTGTTATTATTATTCACCATGGCTGCAAGAGACGACGAGTGCCATTCTGACACCTCCGCATTGTCTCTCAATGAACCACCACCACCCAGAAAGAAGCAGGCCAGCAATATGTCGTTTGAGGAGATGCTCGAGCTGGTCCGGATCTTTGATATACGAGATTACGATTGCTGTAAGGGCCCTTACGGCAGGAAGAAGAATGCTAGAAAAGATCGTATCCTTGACAAGCTACGCACCACCATTTTGGAGTTGTTCGGGAAGGACGGGACGAAGGACCAGCTCCGGAAACGCTGGTCTGATCTGAAGGTACGCGAGGAGGAGCAGCTGAGGCACATCCGTCGCGTCATAGCGAAACGTAAGTGTCATGTTATATTGTAAAGCGCTGCGTAAACTGTTGGCGCTATATAAATCCTGTATAATAATAATAATGTGCTTGCATGTGCTAATGTGCACAGAAATACGTTGATTTATCTAGTCCTGTTTTCATGCAATGTGATTGTGTATAGCTTTGCGTTTTCACGACTCGTCATACATGCATTTTTGCCATAGCTCTTCCTTTTTGTGATTTTACGTATTCGTGAAAATTGTGACATTTGATGTATGTAGATGAAGTTACAATGCTGGATTTCTTTTGGCACTGTGTGTATAGTCTGTAGTGTGCTGGGGGGGAGGTTGTTGTGATTGAGTAATGCATACGAGAAGACCCGCAGCTTGCCCAATATTGGCTCCCATCTGCGCATCAACAAAAATCTCTGCGTCTCTGCTAAGTGGTAGGATGGGACATGTAGTTCTTCTGAAAGTGCATCCAAACAGAGCCGCGTTCAATACATCCTCAGCAGCTGCTGAATTGTTGCAGCGCAGCAATTCAGTTTGCTGCAGCAGTGTCATTATTGAACGCTTTAGATGCAAATTTCAAAACAAAATGGCGGATTTCTGTTGTTTCTGCAATATCCAGTTTTATTAGCAGAAACTGAAAGTGAAACTGAGGCTGAGGCATCTATAAAATAACTAAAAGCAGTCACACAATGCGCTTTGTACGCACACAACACAAATAATAGTTTTTATTGAATAAACGTAATGTTTACTTCTGAAAACAATATATAATTGAACAGTAATATATGTCTATGTGCAGGGGAAATAAATAAATATTTTGTGACTTTAGACCTATGAGATGGGAGTAGTGGTGTGTCAAGCTGGTAGTGGGTAGTGGAGGGGTGTCGCAATACTTTCGGCAATATAGTGTATAGATATACCATTTTTTCCAGTCTGTATTATTTACGTGTTATTTTTTGGATTTGGCAGAAGACAGGAAGAAGGCAGCAGCATCTGCCCCGGCGGGGACCAGTGCCCCAGTGGAGGAGGAGGGGGAGCCACGGGCGTCCACCAGCGCTGGTATATACGGTTTTATTTTGCAACGACTTTTGGTCAAAAACAGAAACATTTTTTGTTTACTGTATTTTAATTAAATTTTTTTATGTATAGCACAATAGGAGCAGGAGGAGGAAGAGGAGGAGCAGGTGGAGAGCGAAGTTGGAGAGAGGGAGCCGGAGCAGCAGGAGGCCGCCAGTCCAGGTTTTTTTTTTTTTACTGTCGTATTTTGCATCGACTTTTGTTCAAAAATAAATCAGTTTTGTTGTTTACTGTATTTTTTATTTCTTTAATTTCTTAGATATAGCACTGGATATGCAGACGGTGGTGGTGGGGGAGGAGTCGGAGGAGGAGTCGGAGGAGGAGTCGGCGCCTCAGGAGGCCGCCAGCACTGGTATATACTACTGTTATATTTTTTCAAGACTTTCAGTCAAAAATAGAAACCTGCTTTACTTACTGTATTTTCCTTCTTTCATTTATTGGATATATAGAAGGAGAAGCCAGACCGAGCAATCGGGAGGCGATTGGCGAGCTATGCCTGGCAGTTAGAACACTTGATAATATCCAGGAACTGCTCCAGGAACTGCGGGAGCACCTGAACAACACCGCGGACATCCTGGAGGACATCCTAAGACAGACCAGTGGCAGCCTCCTCCCGAAATCTCAATACTCAATACGGATGTGCCTCAGCTGCTCCTGCTCACCTGCTTTGAGGTCGGACCAGCGTTTTCGGATCTGGTCCTTCGTCCGGTCTTTCCAAAACACCTCCAGGATGGTGGTGCGTAGCTTGTCAACGATACGATCCTTTCTAGAATTATTCTTCCTGCCGTAAGGGCCCTTACGGCAGTCATAATCTTTGTAATCAAAGATGCGGACCAGCTCCAACATCTCCTCAAATTGCAGTAATTCTCAAGTGAAAGTGAACCAATATTCTGAACAAGATGTTCGCCTGGCTTAGACTGGAAGATGGCCGCCATTGTATGTTTGTTTGTGTTGTTTGTGCCCCTGTTGGGCAGTTTGCCATCCTTGGCATGTTCCCTTCCCTTCCCCATGTTGTAAATACATTTTCTATTTTTTCTATATTTTCCTGTTTGTGTGCGTTGCTTTTCCTTACTTAATAAGTTAATATGTATTGCTTGGTTTCCACACTGTTAAAATTATATGTACATAAATTTATTGACATTTCTATGGACCCTTTGTCATAAATTTGTCAACATATTTGTGGCCATGAATGTGACTGCATATTCTACACTTCCTGCCTGGCCAAAAAATGTCACACACTAACACAACCTTGTTGTACTGCCTTGAGCTTTGATTACCGACGTGGCCTGGTTTTGTTAAGCTTAGGCGATGTCACAACAACACGGATTTTTGTCCACAGTCACATTCATTGTATAACCAAGAATTTATCAAAAAGTATTGATGGCAGCACTGCGTGAAGTCTTCTCCGATAGTGTGGCTCAGGTCTAGTTTATTTGTCCCTGTTTGCAGCTTCACACAACACCTCCTCCCAGCTATGAGCTCTCTCTCTCCCACCGCTGCCCGCTAAGACGCTGCCCGCCAACATGGTCACGTCTTTGCAGGAAGACAACAGCGTGGGGGAACAGTAGCTGCCGACAGTCCCAAGACATCATCACAATGACGTCAGTTCTGGAGTTAACCCCTAACTGTGACCAATGGTGGAGATAGGGGGTTCATTGGAACCCCTATCTCCCGATCCGTGGCAGCTATCGGTTGGTTAATGTTTGGTATCTTTGGATCGACCAGAGCATGGCCTTTCCAACAATACCAAACATGACAATATTAAAATATAAAAAAAAATAAACAGGTTTTTTGTTTTGTTAATGCAGCAATATTGTTGCCATTTCAATTATAATGTGAACAATGATGCTGCACTAAGGATTTTTGTATGTGGTGCGTTTGTTAAAAATAGTGTAATTTTCACCCAACAAAATATAACAAGTCCCCTTTTCAATTTTTTTTAACAAACGCAACTCATAAAATATAACCGCAAACACTCGCATGTTAAAATGTGGAAAAAACACTTTACACCTTGTAAAACAAACATTGAAAATTCTAATTTTATTGCATTTTTTGTTATAATATACAGACAGGACATGTCGCATACATATGATAATGAAATATTATGAATCATCTGCCGAGTCTGCCGGAAAGAACGATATATAACATGTCTGGGTCATATTATAAAAGAAGGCTTCAAAAAAACGCGTTTAAACAAGAGGAACGAAACTGTTAAAAATTAGCTCAGCAGCAGCGCCGCACACAGGCGTGAAGGGAGGCCGTGAAATGCCTCAGCAGCGAAAGGGTTAATTTATATTTTTGTCTGTTTTAAATCATTTTATTTTATTATTTTTTTTCATTTCAGATCATTTTGATCAACTATTTTAAAACCTTTTTGTTCTGGTTTTTATCTTTAAAGTCAAACCATTCTGGTCAGTTTACCTTTTTTTTAAATCGTTTTGTTCTTTTTTTTTTGTTCCTTGGCTTTCATACCATTTTTTTAATGTGATTAAATAAATAAAGTTGTGAAATGTATATTCATAAGAAAAAAAGGATCTTTATTTAATAAAAAAAAAAAGACGATAGAATCGCCAGAATTATCGTATCGTCAGAATGAATTATCGGATCCGAAAAACAAACCAAAAATTTATTATAAAAAAATATATAAAGTATAAAAAAGTAAACCATAGTAGTCTACGTCAAAACGAATAGAGTTAAACACTTTGAAACGAGGAGAACAGACGTTCCGAAAAAAAAGAAAATTTCCGAAATCACGAAAAGTCGATACAAAAAACGAGCAAAGTGACCCGAAAATATGAAAAATGGTCGATATTCCAAAAAAATGTACACGAAAAAGGAGCCGAACCAAACCGAATCGAAACAGAAATCAGTCGAAACGAGCCGAATTGAAAATTTTAAACATCAGAACAAATCGAACCAAATCGAACCGAAAAAAAATCGGTGCACAAGCCTATTAATATCTGACATCCCGATGTGAAACATCGGGACTTTTGCATTAGATTTCGACCATTTTTATTTTTTTAACTTTTGGATAGTCGAAAATCGAAATCTATCCAAAAAGTCCCAATGTTTCACATCATTCTGAACTTTGTTTGGATAGAGTAAGTCCGTGGGCGTGCGGCCGTTAAATGTATATACCAGTGGCGTCGCTGCGGGGGGTGCGGCCCGCACCAGGTGACACCCGCCTTTAGGGTGACACCGTCACCCTAAGGGCGGGTGTCTCACCCTCCGCCGCGTTTTTCGCTCCCTGCGAGCGTCCGAAGCATGCAGCTTCGGCGCTCGCCTGGAGGAAACACGTCACCAGCCAATCGCGGCTGGTCACGTGGCTCCCCCTGGCGAGCGCCCAAGCTGCGCGCCGCCGGACGCTCTGAGGGAGCGAAAAAGGCGGCGGAGGTGAGCTGGGGCCATTATCATGAGGTGCTGGGGCATTCCATGTGCTGGGGCATATCCAGGAGGAGCTGGGGCATATCCACGAGGAGCTGGGGCAAATCCATGTGTGAGCTGGGGCATATCCACGAGGAGCTGGGGCATGTCCACGAGGAGCTGGGGCATGTCCACGAGGAGCTGGGGCAATATCCATGAGGAGCTGGGGCATATCCATGAGGTGCTGGGGCAATATCCACGAGGAGCTGGGGCATATCCACGAGGAGCTGGGGCATTCCATGTGCTGGGGCATATCCAGGAGGAGCTGGGGCATATCCACGAGGAGCTGGGGCAAATCCATGTGTGAGCTGGGGCATATCCACGAGGAGCTGGGGCATGTCCACGAGGAGCTGGGGCAATATCCATGAGGAGCTGGGGCATATCCATGAGGTGCTGGGGCAATATCCACGAGGAGCTGGGGCATATCCACGAGGAGCTGGGGCATATCCATGAGGAGCTGTGGCAAATCCATGTGTGAGCTGGGGCATATCAATGAGGTGCTGGGGCAATATCCATGAGGAGCTGGGGCATATCCATGAGGATGTCGGATGTCGGCCAAGCTTCCGGGAACTCCCCCTGAGGACTGGCGTCATCGTGCTATGCAGTCCTGGAGTTAACCCCTAGCTGCCACCAATGGTGGAGATAGGGGGTTCCAATGAACCCCTATCTCCCGATCCGTGGCAGCTAGAGGTTAAAGTTTGGTATTGTTGGATCGGCCAGAGCATGGCCGTTCCAACGATACCAAACACGAATGTGAAAAAGGTTTGTAAAAAAATTAAAAATAAAAAAATATTTTAAAAAATTTATAAAAAAAATAAACAATTTTTTTTTCTTTTTTTTGATTTGCTAATGCAGCAATATTGTTCCCATTTCAATTATAATGTGAACAATGATGCTGCACTAACAATTTTTGCATGCGGTGCGTTTGTTAAAAATTGCGTAATTTTCCCCAAAATAAAATGTAACGATACCCCATCTCTAATTTTTTTAACAAGTGCACCCCATACAAAATATAACCGCAATTGCTCGCGCGTTAAAATGTGAAAAAAAAACACTTTACACGTTGTAAATTATTGAAAAATCATATTTTATTGCATTTTTTGTTATAATATACAGACAGGACATAACGTATACATATAATAATGACATATTATGAATCTGCCGAGTCTGACGGAAAGAACGATATATAATATGTCTGGGTCATATACTAAAATAAGCTTCAAAACACGTTTAAACATGATGAGCAAAACCGGTAAAAATGAGCTCAGCACAGGGGCGGGAAAAGCCTCAGCAGCGAAAGGGTTAATTAAAAAAACACGATAGAATCGCCAGAATTATCGTATCGACAGAATGAATTATCGGATCCGAAAAACAAACCAAAAATTTATTATAAAAAATTATATAAAGTAGTATTAAAAAAGTAAACCATAGTAGTTTTCATCAAAACGAATAGAGTTAGACAGCTTTGAAACGAGAACAGACGTTCCGAAAAAACGAAAATTACCGAAATCACGAAAAGTCGATACAAAAAAACGAGCAATGTGACACGAAAATACAAAAAATGGTCAATATTCCGAAAAATAAATGTACCCGAAAAACGAATCGAACCGAACCGAATCGAAACAGAAAGCGGTCGAAACGAGCCGAATCGAAAAGTTTAAAAATTCGAAAAATCGAATCGAATCGAACCAAAAAAAAAATCGGTGCACATCCCTACTATGCAGTGTCCTGAGGCGTCGACGCTGTCTCATGGCTGCGTGCAGACTGGAGCCTCCTTCGCCGCTGGACCGGACCCCTCGCGCATGCGCATGGTCCCGATCGGCCTTATGGGCATGGAGAGATGCCGGCGCAGACGGATGACGTTGTCTCTATCCCCAGCTGCCTAACAAGACACCCTATAAAGAAGACATCGGTGGGGTAAGTCGTTGCTCTAATATTCTATATTGAAACTGAGCTAATTACCCTTTATCCTGCGAACTATATTGATAGAACTGATTGATTCCCTTGGCTTTCGACCCTTTTGCTTGAATATCGACTCTGTATTGAACTCTGCCTGCCTTTTGACCTATACTATTCCTTTGACAACCCTAAACGGATCACATACCAGAAAATATATATTTGTGGACGTCCTGCATATTCTATTGAAGACTCGTCTATCACCTGATCAACTACGCACCTGACGCCACTGGTACCAGCAGACAGGTAGCGTTACATATATTATTCCTCCTGACTCTGGTACTTGCTACGTACAGGCAAGACTACTGCATAGTGGTTCCTCTTATATTTCTCACACCTAATATCGTCAAAGATTTTCCTGACATCATCCATCCTAGAGCCTAGGTTAGGCTCAGCAGTATGTGAGTAGGACCATCGCTCCTTTATTTCCTTCACATGGTGGATCAACATATTGCACTATTATATTTTCTCTTTTGTAGAGACGTTTTTTCCAAGAGTGATCTTTGGGATGACCTAGAAGACCTATTGAAGGACGTGTAAAGTGATTTACCGTATTTCCAGTCTTGTACTGGCGCTCCATTGACTGTCCATTTACACCGAGGTGGTGGTTTGGATGTCTGGTAGCTTGGAAGCATCCCGCCATCTGCCTGCAAATGTAACAGATCTCTGTACCCCGACAGAGTCACATCTGCTAACGCCGCTTCCTTGCTGGACCCCCGTGTTCCCCACATGACTCTTGTGCCTTCCTCCAGTCCTTAGAGAGCCTTGCTAGAATCCCTCAGAAATAAGCCCTGGTTGTAGATCTGGAACTTGTCTTGGATCAGCTACCACTGTACATAGCTGCTATCCACACCCTGAGTCATGATTGCATATAGGGTCAGAATGGAACTCCTTTAATCAGGGACGGACACACATTTACACACCTACTGGCCGCCTGTCTGGCTCTCAAGACTCACATTTATCAAAGATCGGCCCGGCCTTCGAATCGCTCTGGTTTCGATGCCCCGAGCAGCCGATTCGCTCTTTTTCGATCCAGCAGCTTCTGACTCGATAGGTCCAGCCGACAGGGCCAGATTAAGAGTATCATGGGCCTGGTGCTGAGTATTTCGATGGGCCTTTTTAGAGATACTGAGATAGCAATCAGCCCGCACTGCGTTCTCGTTTAGAGAGTTTGGCGGTGCACTGTGCGTATGTCACGTGTGCTATGACACATAGTGTGACTTACAGTGCGCCGGATCACAAGCCTCCTGGTGGATTAGCATGTGTGGCCCATATATTAGTCAATCACTACAACTCAACCAGACAAGCTAGTAAGGATGGACCGGATCACTATATGAAGCAACCATATATTAAAATAAATCGCAGAGTGTGTGGCAGGCAGGGCCGGTTCTACTTTTTGTGGGGCCACTATTACGCTGGAGATACCCCGGCGCGAAGCGGTTGCTTTGCGCCCCGTCACAGCCAAAGCTGGCTATTTCCAGCTCTGGGCACTCAGCCATGCAGACCTGAGGCCCGTCCAGTTCCTCAGCTGCTTCAAGTGCTAAGTTAGCATCTCGTCACTGGACGCTGTGCTGCAATTCAGCACTCAGCACTGCTAACTTAGCACTTGCAGCCAAGTCGAGAGGTGCTGCAGAGTAGCTGAGTGTGACGAGGGAAAGATGGCCGTCTCCACGGAGCAAATATTCCAATAAGGAAATGTTCAGCTTGAGGTTTTAGTGGAGCAAAACACCAGGGGCACCATTACAGTCATCGTGCTAAAACGGCGATGCTAGGGACAAAAACCTGCGCCCGCAGTGTTCTCCTTTGCGTCCCCGTTTTAGCGCGATATTATGATGCAGGCGCTAGAAAAGCCGCCTGCATCGTTATCAGGCGCTAAGCCCTAGAATGCTGGTGCTGACGGATTCTGCAGCAATGGAATCTCTTAGCACCAAGTCCAGGCTGTGGTTAACTTTTGTGTAACCACAGCCAGACGGTAATTAGCGTTAGTATATTCTAATCCTAACGCTAATTAACTCTTTGAGCTCCCTGTGTTAAGCATAGGAAGCACAAAGTACAGTAACCTCGCACTGAAAAGCACAAGATTCCAATCGCTAACGTTTTTTTTAACCCCTTAGTGTTTGGATTGTAATATGGGTGGCCCGCGCCAGGACCCACAAGGGCTAACATTAGCGCTCACTCAGGTGAGTGCTAAAGTTAGTGATAAGACTGTAATGGTGCCCCAAATATTTATTGGAACATGGTAAACATGAACACTAAAGTGGTAATAAAATGTACAACAGTGGATTTTGCAGAAACAGCACCTTTCATTAAGCGATCCAACACCCTTTCACTTCCATATTCACAGCCAAAGCATTCAGTGAGATGGCTGCAGCAAACTGAACTGCTGCACTGAAGCAATTCAGCAGCTGCTGAGGAACTGAAAGGACCTCTGTATATACTGAGTGTGTCTCGAAGCGCAGCGCCGCTTACAGGTGCCTCACATTCAGGGTATTTCTAGCATTATTACGCTTTTTTAACGAAAAACCTTACAACTGCAAACACCGGTCGCTGGAGCCTGCACAGACTCACACTCTGACAGGAGCCGGAGCAGTTCATATAGGGCAACAATGGCGAACCTTGGCACCCCAGATGTTTTGAAACTACATGTTCCATGATGCTCTGGCAGCTTTAAGGCTCACTAGGCATCATGGAACATGTAGTTCTAAAACATCTGGGCTGCCGAGGTTCACCACGGATATAGGGGGATGGGTCAAAGCACAGAGGGAGAATGCAGCTCTGTAGGAGACATGTCTGTGAAAAGGAGGAAAACACAGGGGTCTGGCCATTTAAATTTCTGGGGCCTGTATGTGATAACCACTGATACTGTACCCTGCGTGTATAATACCCAGTGCTAATATATATATATACAGTATAGCACATACACACATTTATTAAAAATATTTTTTGAATGTATTGCTGTGATGCTTATAGGATTTATCTATGGTTTGCTTTTTAAACAAAAAACCCCCCAGCTCTCTGAAACTCTTATCCCTGATACACAAAATATTTGTCAATTTATACCCCCAAGTCACCCCCTTCCACTCACCCTCCCAAACAGTATTTTCTCCATTCCTCAGATCAAGTCAATACCTCCAAATCCCATCACTTTCCTCCCTCCCACCATCAACCCCATTCTGCCCTCTTACCCAATGTAAATGGATAGTCTTTTTACCTGTCACATGGGGCCACTAACATGCAGGATGTGCAGAGCATGTGCTGTCTGGGGAACACGTGGGAACCTCCCTCCTTATGTTCCTCCTCCAACGAGGACCCAGCACTCAGGAGAGATGGCTGCCCGGGTAACGCCTGCTTCACCCTGGATAAGATTAACATGCATTTGCCTGTCTCAGTAAAATAGAGGCAACACCATTCAAACCAGTGGGCAACACACTGTATGTGTTAATACCACACCATGGACGTAGAGTGCCAGTGCTGCAGAGAGGGAAGGGGCGGAGCCAGCACTCGGCATAGTGTGCCTGCAAGTGTGACGCGCAGGGCCGGGTGCAGTGCACTCATTGCACGCTGCAAGCTGGCTCTGGTGGAAGGTCTGCCTGCTGGCCAGCGGCTCATCTTGGCTGCTGCCAGTACTGTGGGCCTATTTTCAGAAGGGGGCCTGGAGCGGCCGCTCCATCCGTCCCTACATTAATCCGGCCCTGCCAGCCGACTCAATCCAGCAGCTTCTGACTCGATAGGTCCAGCCGACTCAATCCAGCAGATGGATTTCAGATGGCCGCTAAGTGCCTTCCCAGGTGAGATGATTGTAGCCGTGAATGAGACACCAGGTAAGCTGTATGTTCAAATAGGAGATTCAGTTGTAGCGCAGGAACAAACACCAGGCAGGCTGTTTGTAGGTTCAAACAGGAGATCTCATTTATTCACAAAAACACGGGTATTTATGGTACAGCATTCAAACTTCCCACCCACCCCCAACAGTTCCCATTGGTGTTTTCAAGTCCAGCCTGGCTCCAATTAGGTCCTCTTCAGGCTTCTCTTTGGTCCACTGGGTTTATGCAGATGAAGTCTTGAAAACCTCAGTGACCACACACACACACCATTGTACCAGGAATCAGATATGGGACATTGTTTGCCTATGACAAGGGTCGTCTGGCTGGTTAATCTTCGGCAAGATAACAAGATACACATTGACCAGACCGTAGACAATAGCATTCTTGGAAAATCACAGATTCACACCAACATTCTGCACAAAACGAGGCCTGCACCCTAAACCCAAAACACATCTCCAAGTTCAAGTGACGCACGTCACAGGGAACAGTCTCCCAAACAGGGAAGGGGCCATGGGGTAACAGTTGCATTATACAGCCCACAGAGCAAAACCCAGGGAATGAACGCTATGACGGAATGGGGATGTTGTTCCGCCTGCGGGTGTGCTCTATCTGCGTGACCCCCGTCTCTTACCGCTGGCCCGACTACCGAGTGATGCGCACTCGGCGTCTCGTGCGGCCTGGCGTGACCCTGGGGAAGGGTTAGCGGGCGGTGGAGGGGACCCCTGCCTGGAACCAGCCCGACCACTGAGCCATACGGCACTCAGCGTCCCGAGCAGCTGGTTCACTGACCTTGTGGGTGTGGAGTGCGTCTGCGGGCGGCCGTGCGAATCTGGGGATCGGGTCTGCCGCAGAGGAATATTCGGATCTGATTGCGGAGGAATATTCGGATCTTATGTGGAGGAATATTCGGATCTTTAAACGGATGAATCTTCGGATCTTACGGGAGCGGCTGAATCTTCGGATCTGATCACCGCTCACTTGGTATACCGAAGCGCGGTACGCGGCCGCGCCTTCGGTTCAGATCTTAAGTCCGTTCTGATCTTAAGTCCGTTCTGATCTTAAGTCCGTTCTGATCTTAAGTCTGGACACCGCACCCTGAGACCGCGCGGGATGCTCAGACAGTATATGCGGCGGAGAGTAAAGGACATCAGGCGAGGCTGGATGCACTGGAAAATCTACCTTTATTTTTCACAACACACGCATTTATCACTTTACACACTTATGAATACAATGGGGATCCCTGCCCGCCCACACAAGTCCCATTGGCCCTCGCTGGCAGGAGGCACCCTGGCCCCGATTCGTATTGGCCGTTACGAATCGGGGAGTTGCCGATTCGGCCATTTTACGATCCGAGTATTCTGATCTGAACCACGAGGTGATCAGAAAATGGCGGCGGGCGTGGCAGACAAAGGGAATTACATTTCACAATACCAACAGGGGACACTTTATTACCACACAATAATCACATCTAAATAAAAGTACTTGTAAAACTAGGTGCGTGCCACCACACCCAAGTGTCCATAGCCACCACTGTCACTGTGCACCGCCCCTGGCTGAGGGTGCTGGGCCATCCCGTGACACTCCTCCCCCTCCCCCAGTTCGACGCACCTGGTCTGACCCCACCGGGTCATACCGGGGAAGTCGGTGCTCCCAGGCCCATAGTCAGTCTGGGGAGGCCGAGTCACCAGGCCTCTCCATTTGGCCTTGCGGCCGTGCCAGCTTGGTCGGGACCCCATGTCCTTAGAGTTTCCCCGGCTGGGCGAGAGGACATACATCTGGGCCGGCGTGCCTCCTGTGTCCCCTCCAGGGTTACTGCTCACCCGGGGAACCCAGGTGCTAAATGCACACGCCCCGGGTGCCCAGGTCAACGGTGGGAAAGCACCGTGGCTGCGTGGGGCCCCGAGCCCAAGGGTTGCCAAAATGGGCAGAGGCCCGCGGCGCTCTGCCCCGTTGCCAGCTCTTCCGCTGGATGGCCAGGTACGGGCCCGGCAACCGAAGAAGCAAGTAGGGCCAAACCTGGCTGCTCTTCCCTGCAGCCGACGAAGGGGACAAATGGATGCCACAGCAGTTGCACGGGGTCAACCTCACTCTGCCCCGCGGGGCAAGGTGGGAGAGACGGGCAGAGGCCAGCGGCGCTCTGCCTGGTGTCAGCTCTTCCGCTGGGTGGAAATCTCCTTGTGGAGAGATGGTCACTTCACCCCCCGGGGCAAACCATGATTGCGCACAACCCATCCCGGAGACCATCCGTCTGCTCCACCTGGCAGACTGGGGTAGTGGGCAGAGGCCAGCGGCGCTCTGCCCCGTGGCCAGCTCTTCAGCTGGGTGAGGATCTCCTTGTGGGAGGATGGTTTCTTCCCCCCGGGACAATCAATGGTTGCGCACAACCCATCCCGGGGGAACCATCTGTCTGCTCCTCCTGGCAGACTGTAAGCAGTGGGCAGAGGCCAGCGGCGCTCTGCCCCGTAGCCAGCTCTTCCGCTGGTTGGAGATCTCCTTGGGAAGGATGGTCACTTCACCCCCCGGGCAAACAATGGTTGCGCACAACCCATCCCGGGGAGACCATCCGTCTCCTCCCCCGCTGGACCCGTGGCCTCGGCCACCCTGTCCTCTTGCGGGGTGAAGGGGGTATCTTCCTCTGCCGGACCCCCACGGGCACCCATGGGTCCGCCTCGGCCTCCCATAGGTCCCAAACCTGGGGACTGTCGACTTCCTCCGCCGACCCGTCCCACCACGGGGAGCTCAGGCTCGACTGCGGAACGCCGTCCAACAGTCTTCGATAAGCCACCTCGAGCTCCCACTCTCGCTCTGCTAGGACTCCAGCTCCTCAAACACCGAGTCCCTGCTGTCTGACGGGATCTCCAGTTCCCGTCGCTCCAGGATGTCTTCCATCCGTTCCTCCGTCTCCTCTCCAAACTCGGGGTCGGCGGCCATGCTCGCGTAGAGCAGCCCCGTGCCTCCGTAGCGAGGCCCTGCAATGGAACTGCCTCCCATCGGGCGCGCTGTCGGACAGGCGGTTAGCCACCGGAGCGCGCGGTACGCGGCGTCCAGTGCGATCTCCTCCTGCACCAGACTCCGGAGCTCGGCTTCCCACTCCTCTGGGGCCCGACCTTGCAGGAACGCTGCTCGCACATCGTACTGCACCCGATGGACGACAGCGTCGGAGGGAATGTACACACCATGGCAGTCCCGCTCATGGTCCAAGGCCTCGTACCACAGTTCCTCTGTGGACCTCTGGTCCTGCTCCAGGCCCTCCGGCAGCTCTCTTGCCAACACGGCCTTCATGTCGGCGAAGGTGCCAGCGCAGGAGCACCGCTTCTCAATGGGGAATGTGGCGTCCTCAGATGCAGCTCCAGGCGGGCTGTGAGTCCATCTGAGAGTCGCGGGGATAAGTGACGTCCTCAATACAGGCTCCAGGCGAGCTGAGAGTCCCGCAAGCGTAGTCACTGGGGGTGGCAGATTCCCCAGGTGATGCTCCAGTCGAGCTGTGAGCCTCGACCCAGGGTTCCACAGGATAGGGTTCGGGGTTCCAATCTTCTGGCTCTGCTCCGCGGAGCTCTGCCAACCGCAGCTCGTGCTGGCGGTCCTTTTCCTGTTCAACCTCACGGTAGAACTCCCGGATCACCCGGCATCTGTCCGCCGTCGCTGGGGCATCCCCGAGCAGGGCAATCCGACGCCGCACCTCTCGGAGACCAGCATCTCCTCCACCTCCGCGTGGACAGGGCTGGGGACGGGCGTCATCGCCTCGTCCTGATCCATCCTAGTCAGCTCCTTGATCAGGGTCTTTCTTTTCTTGTTACCGGCGTTCCTCCCCGGTTTTCCAACATCCCACGCAGGGTGTCCCGGTCATAATAGGTGTACACCACCATGGCGTAGGTCTCCTAGGGGCCTGCAGAGAGCGATCCACCGCTGCCACCAGTATGACGGAATGGAGATGTTGTTCCGCCTGCGGGTGTGCTCTATCTGCGTGACCCCCGTCGCTTACCGCTGGCCCGACTACCGAGTGACGCGCACTCGGCGTCTCGTGCGGCCTGGCGTGACCCTGGGGAAGGGTTAGCGGGCGGTGGAGGGGACCCCTGCCTAGAACCAGCCCGACCACTGAGCCATACGGCACTCAGCGTCCGAGCAGCTGGTTCACTGACCTTGTGGGTGTGGAGTGCGTCTGCGGGCGGCCGTGCGAATCTGGGGATCGGATCTGCCGCGGAGGAATATTCGGATCTGATTGCGGAGGAATATTCGGATCTTATGTGGAGGAATATTCGGATCTTTAAACGGATGAATCTTCGGATCTGATCACCGCTCACTTGGTATACCGAAGCGCGGTACGCGGCGCGCCTTCGGTTCGGATCTTAAGTCCGTTCTGATCTTAAGTCCGTTCTGATCTTAAGTCCGTTCTGATCCTAAGTCCGTTCTGATCTTAAGTCTGGACACCGCACCCTGAGACCGCGCGGGATGCTCAGACAGTATATGCGGCGGAGAGTAAAGGACATCAGGCGAGGCTGGATGCACTGGAAAATCTACCTTTATTTTTCACAACACACGCATTTATCACTTTACACACTTATGAATACAATGGGAATCCCTGCCCGCCCACACAAGTCCCATTGGCCCTCGCTGGCAGGAGGCACCCTGGCCCCGATTTGTATTGGCCGTTACGAATCGGGGAGTTGCCGATTCGGCCATTTTACGATCCGAGTATTCTGATCTGAACCACGAGGTGATCAGAAAATGGCGGCGGGCGTGGCAGACAAAGGGAAAATACATTACGCAATACCAACAGGGGACACTTTATTTACACCACACAATAATCACATCTAAATAAAAGTACTTGCAAAACTAGGTGCGTGCCACCACACCCAAGTGTCCAAAGCCACCACTGTCACTGTGCACCGCCCCTGGCTGAGGGTGCTGGGCCATCCCGTGACAAACGCTGTTTACGGGGGATGGGTCGTAAAACAGGGGAACACAAAGGGAATAAAGTCTGTTGGTGGCTTCAAGCAGGGGAGCGCCATGTCAGGTCCGTGACCAGGGCAGCCATTAGAAAGGATGAGGCCCCCTACTGAACCTCAAGATGCCCCCCCCAGTAAACTTCAACGTTTAATAGCTTTTCACCCCCTTCCAAAACAAAAAAAGGACATAACACAGTTCCACAGCAATAAAACTCACAGTAATGTGCAGTGTATCAGAGTGTATTGCAGAGCTCCACAGCAATAGAACTCTCAGTAATGTGTTCTTTATGATGGGCTTGGCTGGGCCCAGGGGTCTGGCTGGACCCTGGAGTCTGGCTGGGCCCTGGGGCCCTGCTGGGCCTTGGCTGGGGTCTGGCTGGGCCCTGGGGGTCTGGCTGGGCCCTGGCTCACCGCTCCGCCATCTTCTATCCCTGTCCTCTGCTCCTCCTTCGCTTTAGTCTTCACTTCTTTTCTTCTCCCGGGCCCTCAGTCTTCTCCCGGCCGGGCCCTCTGTCGCAGGCAGCTACTCGTGTGTGACGCGTGTGTCACACACGTGACTGGAGGGGGTGGTGCCAAAGCAGCTTGCTTAGGAGGTCCACGCACGCTGCTTGGCCTCCCCAGCCAGCCAGGACCAAGACCGTACAGCTCCGGACTCAGAGTCTGATACCGGAGCTGTTAAAAAGGGCACGGCCGCTGCCGACGAGGCCCTGGTCCCCTTAAGGCAGCATGGGGCGTAATGCCCTTTTGGCGGCCCTGTCCGTGACATTTCCATATACAAAACTTCCCTAGAAACTGTTAGGAGAACTAATTAGACTAAAACAGATAATTTTTAAACATTCCTAGACAGACAGGACAATGGGAATCATGATTGACAAACAGATTAGTTTAAAACAACAGATAACGGGGCAGTGACAAAGATGATTAACAACTCCTCAAATACACAGCAGATAACAGATTGTCACTTGCAAGCACCAGGGTGGTTCCAGGACGGCAGGGATCTGAGCCCAGGAGGCAGTGAAGCACCACTCCAGGAATGTGTGGTGAGAGGCAAGTTACAGAAATACAAATGGTTTGGAGCAGACGGGCAGGACACGTAGAGGGATTGACAACAGGGAAGCAGGAAACAAACCAGGACAATGGGATATTGGACACACTGGATACTGAGGGTATGGAGACACAGGAAGGATTGGTAAAGATTGTAGGGTTCAAGGCAATTCTGGAGAGCTTCAGTTACAGAGAGGCAGTATTGGTGAGGTTGCAGAGTGGCAGTATTGGCCACCAATACTGCCACTCTGCAACCCCACCAATGCTGTCACTCTGTAACCCCAATACCGCCTCTCTGTAACCCCACCAATACCGCCTCTCTGTAACCCCAATACCGCCTCTCTGTAACCCCACCAAAACCGCCTCTCTGTAATCCCACCAATACCGCCTCTCTGTAACCCCACCAATACCGCCTCTCTGTAATCCCACCAATACCGCCTCTCTGTAATCCCACCAATACCGCCTCTCTGTAATCCCACCAATACCGCCTCTCTGTAACCCCGCCAATAGCGCCTCTCTGTAACCCCACCAATACTGCCTCTCTGTAACCCCACCAATACCGCCTCTCTGTAACCCCACCAATACCGCCTCTCTGTAATCCCACCAATACCACTTTACTGTAACCCCACCAATACCGCCTCTCTGTAACCCCACCAATACTGCCTCTCTGTAACCCCACCAATACCGCCTCTCTGTAATCCCACCAATACCGCCTTACTGTAACCCCACCAATACTGCCTCTCTGTAACCCCACCAATACCGCCTCTCTGTAATCCCACCAATACCACTTTACTGTAACCCCACCAATACCGCCTCTCTGTAACCCCACCAATACTGCCTCTCTGTAACCCCACCAATACCGCCTCTCTGTAATCCCACCAATACCGCCTTACTGTAACCCCACCAATACTGCCTCTCTGTAACCCCACCAATACCGCCTCTCTGTAATCCCACCAATACTGCCTTACTGTAACCCCACCAATACCGCCTCTCTGTAATCCCACCAATACCGCCTTACTGTAACCCCAATTACCCACTTTTTTATCCCTTTAAATAATTGGGCAGATCCTGCTGATAGAAATTGTTCAGATGCTAACTACACACTTTTTTCTTTAGGTGTAAATACTCACCTTTTCTTCCTCACCACATTCTGCTCCTCCCCTTCAATGCTTCCAAAATGCAGAGGTCCCTGCAGCTAACACTATTTACATGGTATACGTAACACACGGTGTGTGTGTTGTGCAAATTGAGTAAGGCTTGGAATTTTTGTACTTTGGGCTCGTTTACTAGTGAACACTACCTGTAGTGGTCGGGTGAGCAAGTGTTATCGTCAGGATAAGTGACTTTATTCTTTTTTTTTAAATGCTTTATTTTTCAAATTTGCACATATTGTCAAACAATACAAGTGATAAAGAGGGGCCACCCGAAGTCATCCACATAAACAGAAGACAGTCATCAGAGTCAGCCCAGGAACGGAAACCATAGAACAGACAACCATAAGAAAGGAAAATAAACAAAACGAGGCGGCCAGCATGGCACTCAGCGGAGCAACATGTGCAGGGGAGGTGGTGAAGGTTGCCAGGGGCCCATCTGGAGGAGCAAAAAAAAAAGGAGGGGGGTGGTAGAGGAGGGGACTGTCCAACATTACGGACATTCCTGTCTCGCCCTGGCCGTCCGAGAGAGAACCAAGTTCCATGGAAGAGGAGCGACCTGGGGCCAAGAGGAGCGGCCAGAGCCAAGGTTGATGTCCAGGTGACTCACCCAGGTCAACCCAGTATCCCGCACCCAACCCAACAAAAAAGAAATATAATATAGAATAAACTAGAAGCCCTTCCACCCACGAAAAAGCAATGCACAGAAGCCTACGTAAAGCCCACAAAGAAAATGGCAGGAGGCTAAAAAAAAACAACAATATCAAAGTCTACCAGGAAAAAGGGGAAAATATAAATCCAGTTACATAAAATAGGGGAGGGGGCAAGATCAGGAAGACAAAGCTTTAAGCAAAGACCGCAGGGAGACGGAGCTTCTGTATCAAGCCGGATCAATTGAGGTGGGTGCCGTGGAGAACCCCAGTGGAGCCATTATCGACCACGCTTCATTAGGCGTCAAAGCCACCTGTACAATTCCTTTGCTTGTCAAGAAAAGGGTACCAGCAGTTCCCCACCTGTAATGAACCCCTTCACTTCGCAGGCGAGTTGTCACCTCCTAAATGCATTATCGAGCCACCAGTGTCGCAAAAGGGAGATCAGTAAAGAGGGACAAGGTCAGCGTCTCAAAAAGGAGTTTGGGCAGTAGGAACCACCATAAGCCAAAGCTTCACAGTGACATCGCTCGTCACCGTCAGGACATCTTGAGGAGTCGCACTCAGGGCCATGGGGAATTTTCTGAGGCGCAGCAGTGATCCGAAGACCCCCGGCCCGATACGTTCTTGTCGAGAATATGAGCCGGTTCCCCAGCTCTAAGACCACCTGGGGTGACAGTGAATCCAGGATCCCCCTGATCCTGACATTTCGCTTGTGGTGACGGGTTTCCAGTTGCTCCACCAACCTCGAGAGGCGGTCCACTTGGACTTAGAGGGATTCCACTCGCGTCTGCAGATGGCCCTGGGCCCCCTCCACTTCAGCGGTGCGATCTCGGACTGCAGACACCTGGGCCTGGACTCCAACCACCTCTGCCTGCACTCCAGCGATATCAGCCGGCCACGTAGCATTTAGGTCCGCCAGCATGGCTCGCATATCACCTTGGGTGGAGAGCAGGTGGTCATCCGTCACCTCCTTGTTCCCCATAGACACAGATGAGGGTGACACAGCATGATCGGCCACCAGTCAGGTAGCCCTCTCTCCTCCAGGTCGAGGCCTCTTCCCCGTGGCAGCAACTTCCCCAAGCAGGGGGTCCCCAAAGATGGTGTGACAGACCGCCTGGCACACCAACTGTGTGCCTCCTGTTAAGCTGGACCTCAAAATGCAGTTTCAGCAGCCCCAAACCTCTAGGATTGTTTACCTATGCATTCTTATCTGAAACTGCCTGCTAGATCCTAGGGGGAGGTTTGAGGGAATCCGGGGAAACAAAGGAATCTTCTTACAGCAAGTGTACAATATACAGAGAGAGGGGGGGGGTAAATACAGAGGAGTACAGTATACAGAGAGGGGGTAGATACAGAGGAGTACAGTATACAGAGATGGGGTAGATACAGAGGAGTACAGTATACAGAGAGGGGGTAGATACAGAGGAGTACAGTATACAGAGAGGGGGTAGATACAGAGGAGTACAGTATACAGAGAGGGGGTAGATACAGAGGAGTACAGTATACAGAGGGGATAGATACAGAGGAGTACAGTATACAGAGAGGGGTAGATACAGAGTACAGTATACAGAGAGGGGGTAGATACAGAGGAGTACAGTATACAGAGAGGGGGTAGATACAGAGGAGAACAGTATACAGAGAGGGGGTAGATACAGAGGAGTACAGTATACAGAGAGGGGGTAGATACAGAGGAGTACAGTATACAGAGAGGGGGTAGATACAGAGGAGTACAGTATACAGAGAGGGGGTAGATAGAGAGGAGTACAGTATACAGAGAGGGGGTAGATACAGAGGAGTACAGTATACAGAGAGGGGGTAGATACAGAGGAGTACAGTATACAGAGAGGGGTAGATACAGAGGAGTACAGTATACAGAGAGGGGATAGATACAGAGGAGTACAGTATACAGAGGGGGTAGATACAGAGTACAGTATACAGAGAGGGGTAGATACAGAGGAGTACAGTATACAGAGAGGGGGTAGATACAGAGGAGTACAGTATACAGAGAGGGGGTAGATACAGAGGAGTACAGTATACAGAGAGGGGGTAGATAGAGAGGAGTACAGTATACAGAGAGGGGTAGATACAGAGGAGTACAGTATACAGAGAGGGGGTAGATACAGAGGAGTACAGTATACAGAGAGGGGGTAGATACAGAGGAGTACAGTATACAGAGAGGGGGTAGATACAGAGGAGTACAGTATACAGAGAGGGGATAGATACAGAGGAGTACAGTATACAGAGGGGGTAGATACAGAGTACAGTATACAGAGAGGGGTAGATACAGAGGAGTACAGTATACAGAGAGGGGGTAGATACAGAGGAGTACAGTATACAGAGAGGGGGTAGATACAGAGGAGTACAGTATACAGAGAGGGGGTAGATAGAGAGGAGTACAGTATACAGAGAGGGGGTAGATACAGAGGAGTACAGTATACAGAGAGGGGGTAGATACAGAGGAGTACAGTATACAGAGAGGGGGTAGATACAGAGGAGTACAGTATACAGAGAGGGGGTAGATACAGAGGAGTACAGTATACAGAGAGGGGGTAGATACAGAGGAGTACAGTATACAGAGAGGGGGTAGATACAGAGGAGTACAGTATACAGAGAGGGGGGTAGATACAGAGGAGTACACTAAACAGAGACAACATGACACTATAATACAGGAGAGAATAATATACAGACACAGTCAACATAAATTCTGAATTCCACGGGCAATCCAGTTGGCAAACCCCAGAGAGCACCTTGGTCCATAGTCAGTAAGAACGAAGTTTGCCCCCAGGTTCCTCCAACTGCCCCAGAGACAGCCAAGTCTGTCACAGACGGGTCTGGCCCCTCAGCCCAGGATCCCCCATCCTCTCCCGAGGAATCCCACGTGTGTGGACTGGAGGTCGCAAGGGCATCCCGGCTGTGCTTACCTTCATTCCCCAGGGAATCTGTCGTTCTGGCAGCAGTCCATAGTCGATTGATAGTCATAGTCAGATAATCATCGATTGGGAGGCATGAGTTAGGGCGAGATACAAATGTGGGTCACAGTAGACCTCCACAGGCTGCAGACAGTCGCTCAATATATGCCTCGGTGTAGACCCAAATACAGTGTTCACGACGGCCGTGACCAGAGAGCCCCCACTTCGGTCCCAAGATCAACTCCACACCCCCGGGGGACAAAGTCCACAGCCAAAGCCCCAGGAAACAAAAGGGGGGGCATGAAATCTCCACCGAAAAGGCTGTCTGGGTCAGAGAGCTCATCCAAGTGCAGCCGTTTGCGTCGGCAGTCAGCTCCACCCTCCGGATAAGTGCCTTTAACGCATACCCCCACGTATTACGTTCTTAACTAGGGATGCACCGAAATTTCAGCCAACGAAAATATCAGCCAAAAATGATGCTTTCGGCCAAAAGGGAAAAACTGCTAAAAAAAAAAAAAAAAAAAAGCTGAAGATCAGTCATCCAAAACTAGGTCTGGAGGCCCGACCGAGCCGGGGCTTGCCTGAGCCTGGAAGCCGGACGAGCCAGGGGCTCAGCCAGCCTCCAGGCCTAGGTGAGCCCCAGCTCGGCTGGACCTCTGGGGCCCAGGTTCAGATGACTGATTTCTTTTTTTTTTTATTTTACCTGAGCTGCTCCTTCTTCATGGCGGCATGTCTGGAGCCCAGCAGGGCAGCACACAGCAGGCTCCACGCTCCAGTGGGGCTCCTGGGTTACAGGGCCCAGGTCCAGGGACGGGGGGGGGACTGCGCTGTCCTCGAGGGCCTATGTTGTACACAACCTGTCATGCCCCGCTCCACGGCCCACTCCCGGTCCGGACCGCCATGCTGGGAGAGGTGCTATACTCACCCGAGATCCCTCGTGGCGCGTCGCTCCAAGTTCCTGGTCCGCAGGATGGAGAGGGAGAGCCAGGAGACGCCCCACGCCGCCGATTGAATCCGAGTCCTGAAGAGAAAAGTGCGCACGCGCGAGAACAAACTCTCCTAAGTAGTATAAAACCAGGTACTCTGGCGCCCTCGGCTGGCCAATTAGGGGTACTGCATGGCACCTGCTCTGGAGATCCTCGAATGCCTCCCATTGACCTACCAAAATTCCAGGTACCTCAACTCCACCTACAATACCCAGGTGAAAGGTATTTCCATGATCCCATGAACCCTATTTAATTCCGCCTTCCTTCCCAGCACATTAACCAGGTTCTACTGTGCCTTCCGCCTCAGTTTCCTAGTGCTCCTCGTATCCTTTGACCACGTTATCTTCAACCCTTCAACCCGGATTGTGCCACCGACTACGCCGCCTTCTTCAACCCTTCGACCCGGATTGTGCCACCGACTACGCTGCCTTCTTCAACCCTTCGACCCGGATTGTGCCACCGACTACGCTGCCTTCTTCAACCCTTCGACCCGGATTGTGCCACCGACTACGCTGCCTTCTTCAACCCTTCGACCCGGATTGTGCCACCGACTACGCTGCCTTCTTCGACCCGGATTGTGCCACCGACTACGCTGCCTTCTTCAACCCTTCGACCCGGATTGTGCCACCGACTACGCCACCTTCTACAACCCTTCGACTCGGATTGTACCATTGACCACGCCATCATCTTCGTTATTTCCTGTTGTTCTTTCTGGGACTTGCCTACGAATTTCATTCCAACCTTTTGACCGTATTGTTTTCTGGACTTCAGTTACTATTCATGATTCACTAAAGATTGCTTACTCTTCATTGTCTCCTGATTTCCTTACCCACAGCTTGCCATTGGGTTCCATACTCACACTTCACAGGGGACTCAAACCCTGCATTACACAACCCGACGGTGACGAGAGGAGCCACTTGGGGTCTGCTGATCCCTAGTCTTGCATGTGGTTTCCTCTTCGGGGGCTCCTTGCCCCCACACTCGGCCACGAGCGACGCTTGCATCAACTGGAACCTTGGCTCCTATTGGCTACAATTTAGCCCCTTCACTGCTGAGGCATTTCACCGCTGTGTGCTGAGCTCATTTTTACTGCTTTTGCTCACCATGCTTAACCACTTGGCTGGTAAGGACGCGCTCAGCGCGACCTGCCACGTGCACCTCCTGTGCTATGGACGCGCTGAGAGCGTCCTAGCACAGGAGGCAGCAATCGGCCAGGATTCTGGTTGATTGCTGGTCCCCCCGGTGCAGGCTGACATCTTGGATGTCAGCCCGGCACTCCGGCGGGACCAATGGATGTCATTGCGCTGGTGCGATGACATCTATTTCAGGCGCCCCCCTGTGAGTGCGGAGGAGGTGCCTGAAAGGGAGGGGGGAGGTCCTTTGGACCTCTCTCCCTCCCGATTGCCGGGGGCCAGCGATCAATTCCAGGCACGGTTTGGAAGGGCACAGCCTGCCCTTCCAAACGCTGCCTGGCTTTAACCTCTTGGGTGCCGGATCGCGATTCGGCGCCAAAAAGCACCGAATCGTGATCCTCTCCTGGAGCTGGCCGACATCTTGGATGTCGGTCAAGCTTCCGGGAACTCCCCCTGACGACTGGAGTCATCGTGCATAGTGTGATGATGTCAGTCCTGGAGTTAACCCCTAGTTGCCACCAATGTTGGAGATAGTGGGTTCCAATGAACCCCCTGTCTCCCGATTCTTGGCAGCTAGGGGTTAATGTTTGGTATTGGTGGATTGGCCAGAGCATGGCCTTTCCCACGATACCAAACATGACCATGTACAAGTTAATAAAAAATAAGGTTTTTTTGTTTTTGTTTTGTTAATGCAGCAATATTGTTCCCATTTCAATTATAATGTGAACAATGATGCTGCACTAACGAATTTTGTATGCGGTGCGTTTGTTAAAAATCGTGTAATTTTCCCCCAAAAAAAATGTGATGCGTCCCCATTTCTAATTTTTTTAACAAGCACAATTCATAGAAAATATAACCGCAATTGCTCGCATGTTAAAATGTGAAAAAAAACACTTTATACCTTGTAAATTATTGAAAATTCTAATTTTATTGCATTTTTTGTTATAATATAGAGACAGGACATGACGGATACATATAATAATGACATATTATGAATCTGCCGAGTCTGCCAGAAAGAATGATATATAATATGTCTGGGTTATATCATTATTATATGTATACGTCATGTCCTGCCTGAATATTATAACAAAAAAATGCAATAAAATTAGAATTTTCAATAAACTACAGCGTGTAAAGTGTTTTTTTTCACATTTTATCTCATGAGCGTTTGTGGTTATATTTTCTATGGGGGGGGACTTGTTACATTCTTTGGGGGGAATTATGTGATTTTTATCAAACGCACCCCATAGAAAAAAAAAATTAGTGCAGCATCATTGTTCACATTATAATTGAAATGGCAACAATATTGCTGCATTAATAAAAACAACACACAACAAAAAAACAAGTATTTAATTTTTTCTTATTTTTGTTTTAATTTGAACATTGTCATGTTTGGTATTCGAAAGGCCATGCTCAGGCCTTTCGAATGACACCCTCCATGACCCTCGAGCTGCCATGGTTCTGGAGATATCAGGGTTCAAAGGAACCCCATATCTCCACCAGGGCATGGCACGATGACGTCAGACGTCGGGGCCGGCCTATCTTCAGCACCTGGCTTCCCTGAAGCCAGAACGCCGCGGGACCCCAGACAGAGAGGTGAGTATCTCCATGGGGGCTCTTGCAGGTGACGTGTGGGGAACATCCTCTGCATATAGTGGGAGTCAATGAGGACGTTCCCCACACGTCCTCCGCAGGGAAGGGGTTAGACAATGGGAGTGGAGCTCCCAGGTGGTGCAACAATACAGCGGGTGAGCATCGCTTGTGGCCGAGTGTGAGGACGAGGAGCCCCGAAGAGGACACAACATGCAAGACCAGGGATTAGTATGCCCCGAGAGGCTCCTCTCATCACCGTTGGGATGTGACCTTGCGCTTCTCCAACTTCCATTTGAGGAGGCCCCACAGATGCTCAATAGGGTTTAGGTCGGGAGACATGCTTGGTTGGTCCATCACCTTTACCCTCAGCTTCTTTAGCGAGGCAGTGGTCATCTTCGAGGTGTGTTTGGGGTCGTTACGTTGGAATACTGCCCTGCGGCCCAGTCTCTGAAGGAAGGGGATCATGCTCTGCTTCAGTATGTCACAGCACATGTTGGCATTCATGGTTCCCTCAATGAACTGTATCTCCCTTGACTGACGGCAAAAATGGTGATAACCTGTGCCACTAGCGCCACCCGGTGGTGATGGCAAATAAATAACCTCAATACAATCAAATAAAATACAATGCAAGTAAAACGGTTCAAATAGGATAAAACTAATTAACGTGACGGTTACTGTCTTATCCTGTGAACTCCGGGTTGTAAAAGTCTTAATAATCAGTGCAGCGAAGAATAAAAATAAAAGTCATACAGTATCTGGTATTAGTGGAGTCAGCTGCCTCTCCTGGCTGCTTGGTGGTATATCTCTTTTCCACCTTGTAAGTCAGTATAAAAGAAAGATGTTTTGGAGCTGGTGCTTCTTGTCATGTTAGTGGTTCCTTCTGCTGCACCCCGTGGCACAGATGTGTGGTTTCCTTACAGTGTTACCATCCCCCGTGTCCCTCAAAATATAAAATGACTCGCATAGAGCAATATTGTATAAAATGGAGTGTAAACAAAGGAGAAGAATGTCGTACTCACATTTGCTGGTGTCTTATCGATCAGACACCAGATTTGTAGGCAGCCGGTGACTTCAGAAGATGCACCGGATCACCTATCAGCCTCAGCCACCTCCTCGGCAAATATAAGCATCCAGGACCCGGGATAGGCGTAAAATAAGGCAAATTTTATTACTAATAAAATATACAGTATAACAAAAGGTGTTTCGCATAAAAAGCTTCATCAGTTGGTATTACTGGATGCTTATATTCACCGAGGAGGTGGCTGAGGCTGATAGGTGATCCGGTGCACCTTCTGAAGTCACCGGCTGCCTACAAATCTGGTGTCTGATCGATGAGACACCAGCAAATGTGAGTACGACATTCTTCTCTTTTGTTTACACTCCATTTCATACAATATTGCTCTATGCGAGTCATTTTATATTTTGACAGCCGGCAAGACACACTTGTCTTTGTGCTCCTCCTCACCTGGTCGCCAGCGCCGCCGCCGCCGCCGCCCACGATCAACACCATCTGAACCAAATAAGTTTATCTTGGTCTCATCAGACACAGGACGTGGCTCCAGGAATCCATGTTCTTAGTCTGCTGGTCTTCAGCAAACTGTTTGCGGCTTTCTTGTGCATCATCTTTAGAAGAGGTTTCCTTCTGGGACGACAGCCATGCAGAGCAATGTGATGCAGTGTGCGGCGCATGGTCTGAGCACTGACATGCAGACCCCACCCCACCCCTTCAACCTCTGCAGCATCACACGTCTATTCCCCAAACACAACCTCTGGATATGTCACTGAGCACGTGCACTCAACTTCTTTGGTCGACCATGACGAGGCCTGTTGTGCGTGGAACCTGTCCTGTTAAAGCGCTGTATGGTCTCACCCCTGTGCTGCAGCTCAGTTTCAGGGTCTTGGTCACCGTGCTGCAGCTCAGTTTCAGGGTCTCGGTCATCGTGCTGCAGCTCAGTTTCAGAGTCTTGGTCACCGTGCTGCGGCTCAGTTTCAGGGTCTCGGTCACCGTGCTGCAGCTCAGTTTCAGGGTCTCGGTCATCGTGCTGCAGCTCAGTTTCAGGGTCTCGGTCATCGTGCTGCAGCTCAGTTTCAGAGTCTTGGTCACCGTGCTGCGGCTCAGTTTCAGGGTCTCGGTCACCGTGCTGCAGCTCAGTTTCAGGGTCTCGGTCATCGTGCTGCAGCTCAGTTTCAGGGTTTCGGTCACCGTGCTGCAGCTCAGTTTCAGGGTCTCGGTCACCGTGCTGCAGCTCAGTTTCAGGGTCTCGGTCACCGTGCTGCAGCTCAGTTTCAGGGTCTCAGTCATCGTGCTGCAGCTCAGTTTCATGGTCTCGGTCATCGTGCTGCAGCTCAGTTTCAGAGTCTTGGTCACCGCGCTGCAGCTCAGTTTCAGGGTCTCGATCACCGTGCTGCGGCTCAGTTTCAGGGTCTCGGTCACCGTGCTGCTGCTCAGTTTCGGGGTCTCGGTCACCGTGCTGCAGCTCAGTTTCAGGGTCTCGGTCACCGTGCTGCGGCTCAGTTTCAGAGTCTTGGTCATCGTGCTGCGGCTCAGTTTCAGGGTCTCGGTCACCGTGCTGCAGCTCAGTTTCAGGGTCTCGGTCACCGTGCTGCAGCTCAGTTTCAGGGTCTCGGTCACCGTGCTGCGGCTCAGTTTCGGGGTCTCGGTCATCGTGCTGCAGCTCAGTTTCAGGGTCTCGGTCATCGTGCTGCAGCTCGGTTTCAGGGTCTCGGTCACCGTGCTGCGGCTCAGTTTCAGGGTCTCGTCACCGTGCTGCAGCTCAGTTTCAGAGTCTGGGTCACCGTGCTGCAGCTCAGTTTCAGGGTCTCGGTCACCGTGCTGCGGCTCAGTTTCAGGGTCTCGGTCATCGTGCTGCAGCTCAGTTTCAGAGTCTCGGTCACCGTGCTGCAGCTCAGTTTCAGGGTCTTGGTCACCGTGCTGCAGCTCAGTTTCAGGTCTTGGTCATCGTGCTGCAGCTCAGTTTCAGAGTCTTGGTCATCGTGCTGCAGCTCAGTTTCAGGGTCTTGGTCACCGTGCTGTGGCTCAGTTTCAGGGTCTTGGTCACCGTGCTGCAGCTCAGTTTCAGGGTCTTGGTCATCGTGCTGCGGCTCAGTTTCGGGGTCCTGGTCATCGTGCTGCAGTTCAGTTTCGGGGTCTCGGTCACCGTGCTGCGGCTCAGTTTCAGGGTCTTGGTCATCGTGCTGCAGCTCAGTTTCAGGGTCTCGGTCACCGTGCTGCAGTTCAGTTTCGGGGTCTTGGTCACCGTGCTGCGGCTCAGTTTCAGAGTCTTGGTCACCGTGCTGCGGCTCAGTTTCAGGGTCTTGGTCACCGTGCTGTGGCTCAGTTTCAGGGTCTCGGTCACCGTGCTGCAGCTCAGTTTCAGGGTCTTGGTCACCGTGCTGCGGCTCAGTTTCAGGGTCTCGGTCACCGTGCTGCGGCTCAGTTTCAGGGTCTCGGTCATCGTGCTGCAGCTCAGTTTCAGGGTCTCGGTCACCGTGCTGCGGCTCAGTTTCAGAGTCTTGGTCATCGTGCTGCGGCTCAGTTTCAGGGTCTCGGTCACCGTGCTGCTGCTCAGTTTCGGGGTCTCGGTCACCGTGCTGCAGCTCAGTTTCAGGGTCTTGGTCACTGTGCTGCTGCTCAGTTTCGGGGTCTCGGTCACCGTGCTGCAGCTCAGTTTCAGGGTCTTGGTCACCGTGCTGCTGCTCAGTTTCAGGGTCTTGGTCATCGTGCTGCAGCTCGGTTTCAGGGTCTCGGTCACCGTGCTGCGGCTCAGTTTCAGGGTCTCGTCACCGTGCTGCAGCTCAGTTTCAGAGTCTTGGTCATCGTGCTGCAGCTCAGTTTCAGGGTCTTGGTCACCGTGCTGCGGCTCAGTTTCGGGGTCTTGGTCATCGTGCTGCAGCTCAGTTTCAGGGTCTTGGTCATCGTGCTGCAGCTCAGTTTCAGAGTCTTGGTCATCGTGCTGCAGCTCAGTTTCAGGGTCTTGGTCACCGTGCTGCAGCTCAGTTTCAGGGTCTTGGTCATCGTGCTGCGGCTCAGTTTCAGGGTCTTGGTCATCGTGCTGCGGCTCAGTTTCAGGGTCTTGGTCATCGTGCTGCAGCTCAGTTTCGGGTCTCGGTCACCGTGCTGCGGCTCAGTTTCAGGTCTTGGTCATCGTGCTGCAGTTCAGTTTCGGGGTCTTGTCACCGTGCTGCGGCTCAGTTTCAGGGTCTCGGTCACCGTGCTGCAGCTCAGTTTCAGGGTCTTGGTCACCGTGCTGCGGCTCAGTTTCAGGGTCTCGGTCACCGTTGTGAAGCTCAGTTTCGGGTCTCGGTTTTGCTGCAGCAAAGTTTCGGGGTCTTGGTCACCGTGCTGCGGCTCAGTTTCAGAGTCTTGGTCATCGTGCTGCGGCTCAGTTTCAGAGTCTTGGTCACCGTGCTGCGGCTCAGTTTCAGGGTTTCGGTCACCGTGCTGCGGCTCAGTTTCAGGGTCTTGGTCGCCGTGCTGCTGCTCAGTTTCAGGGTCTCGGTCACCGTGCTGCGGCTCAGTTTCAGAGTCTTGGTCACCGTGCTGCGGCTCAGTTTCAGGGTCTTGGTCACCGTGCTGCGGCTCAGTTTCAGGGTCTTGGTCACCGTGCTGCGGCTCAGTTTCAGAGTCTTGGTCACCGTGCTGCGGCTCAGTTTCAGGGTCTCGGTCACCGTGCTGCGGCTCAGTTTCAGAGTCTTGGTCACCGTGCTGCGGCTCAGTTTCAGGGTCTTGGTCACCGTGCTGCGGCTCAGTTTCAGGGTCTCGGTCACCGTGCTGCGGCTCAGTTTCAGAGTCTTGGTCACCGTGCTGTGGCTCAGTTTCAGGGTCTCGGTCACCGTGCTGCGGCTCAGTTTCAGGGTCTCGGTCACCGTGCTGCAGCTCAGTTTCAGGGTCTTGGTCACCGTGCTGCGGCTCAGTTTCAGGGTCTCGGTCACCGTTGTGAAGCTCAGTTTCGGGGTCTCGGTCATTGTGCTGCAGCAAAGTTTCGGGGTCTTGGTCACCGTGCTGCGGCTCAGTTTCAGAGTCTTGGTCACCGTGCTGCGGCTCAGTTTCAGAGTCTTGGTCATCGTGCTGCGGCTCAGTTTCAGAGTCTTGGTCACCGTGCTGCGGCTCAGTTTCAGGGTCTTGGTCACCGTGCTGCTGCTCAGTTTCAGAGTCTTGGTCACCGTGCTTGGCTCAGTTTCAGGGTCTCGGTCACCGTGCTGCAGCTCAGTTTCAGGGTCTTGGTCACCGTGCTGCGGCTCAGTTTCAGGGTCTCGGTCACCGTTGTGAAGCTCAGTTTCGGGGTCTTGGTCACCGTGCACCGTGCTGCAGTTCAGTAGTTTCGGGGTCTTGGTCACCGTGCTGCGGCTCAGTTTCAGAGTCTTGGTCATCGTGCTGCGGCTCAGTTTCAGGGTCTTGGTCACCGTGCTGTGGCTCAGTTTCAGGGTCTCGGTCACCGTGCTGCGGCTCAGTTTCAGGGTCTCGGTCACCGTTGTGAAGCTCAGTTTCGGGGTCTCGGTCATTGTGCTGCAGCAAAGTTTCGGGGTCTCGGTCATTGTGCTGCAGCAAAGTTTCGGGGTCTTGGTCACCGTGCTGCGGCTCAGTTTCAGAGTCTAGGACACCGTGCTGCGGCTCAGTTTCAGGGTCTCGGTCACCGTGCTGCGGCTCAGTTTCAGAGTCTTGGTCATCGTGCTACGGCTCAGATTCAGGGTTTCGTCACCGTGCTGCGGCTCAGTTTCAGGGTCTTGGTCACCGTGCTGCGGCTCAGTTTCAGGGTCTTGGTCGCCGTGCTGCTGCTCAGTTTCGGGGTCTCGGTCACCGTGCTGCAGCTCAGTTTCAGGGTCTCGGTCATCGTGCTGCAGCTCGGTTTCAGGGTCTCGGTCACCGTGCTGCGGCTCAGTTTCAGGGTCTCGTCACCGTGCTGCAGCTCAGTTTCAGAGTCTCGGTCACCGTGCTGCAGCTCAGTTTCAGGGTCTCGGTCACCGTGCTGCGGCTCAGTTTCAGGGTCTCGGTCACCGTGCTGCAGCTCAGTTTCAGGGTCTTGGTCATCGTGCTGCAGCTCGGTTTCAGGGTCTCGGTCACCGTGCTGCGGCTCAGTTTCAGGGTCTCGGTCACCGTGCTGCGGCTCAGTTTCAGGGTCTTGGCCACCGCCTTCTGTCAGATACTGTATATATAGGGGTGTAATCACTTCTGTCAGATACTGTATATATAGGGGTGTAATTACTAATGTCAGATACTGTATATATAGGGGTGTATTCACTTTGTCAGATACTGTATATATAGGGGTGTATTCACTTCTGTCAGATACTGTATATATAGGGGTGTATTCACTTCTGTCAGATACTGTATATATAGGGGTGTAATCACTTCTGTCAGATACTGTATATATAGGGGTGTAATCACTTCTGTCAGATACTGTATATATAGGGGTGTAATCACTTCTGTCAGATACTGTATATATAGGGGTGTATTCACTTCTGTCAGATACTGTATATATAGGGGTGTATTCACTTTGTCAGATACTGTGTATATATAGGGGTGTATTCACTTCTGTCAGATACTGTGTATATATAGGGGTGTATTCACTTCTGTCAGATACTGTATATATAGGGATGTATTCACTTCTGTCAGATACTGTATATATAGGGGTGTATTCACTTCTGTCAGATACTGTGTATATATAGGGGTGTATTCACTTCTGTCAGATACTGTATATATAGGGATGTATTCACTTCTGTCAGATACTGTATATATAGGGGTGTAATTACTAATGTCAGATACTGTATATATAGGGGTGTAATCACTTCTGTCAGATACTGTATATATAGGGGTGTAATCACTTCTGTCAGATACTGTATATATAGGGGTGTATTCACTTCTGTCAGATACTGTATATATAGGGGTGTATTCACTTCTGTCAGATACTGTAATAATAGGGGTATAATCACTTCTTCAGATACTGTATATATAGGGGTGTAATCACTTCTGTCAGTACTGTATATATAGGGGTGTAATCACTTCTGTCAGATACTGTATATATAGGGGTGTATTCACTTCTGTCAGATACTGTATATATAGGGGGTAATCACTTCTGTCAGATATGCTGTAATAGGGGTGTATTCACTTCTGTCAGATACTGTATATATAGGAGTGTAATCACTTTTGTCAGATACTGTATATATAGGGGTGTAATCATTTCTGTCAGATACTGAATATATAGGGGTAAATCACTTCTGTCAGATACTGTGATATATAGGGTGTAATCACTTCTGTCAGATACTGTGTATATATAGGGTGTATTCACTTCTGACAGGATACTGGTATATAGGGGTGTATTCACTTCTGTCAGATACTGTATATATATGGGGTGTAATCACTTCTGTCAGATACTGTATATATAGGGGTGTAATCACTTCTGTCAGATACGTGTATAATATAGGTATGTAATCACTTCTGTCAGAGATACTGTGTATATATAGGGGTGTATTCACTTCTGTCAGAATACTGTGTATATATAGGTGTAATCACTTCTGTCAGATACTGTGTATATATAGGGGTGTAATCACATCTGTCAGATACTGTATATATAGGGGTGTAATCACTTCTGTCAGATACTGTATATATAGGGGTGTAATCACAATCTGTCAGATACTGATATATAGGGGTGTAATCACTTCTGTCAGATACTGTATAATATAGGGGTGTAATCACTTCTGTCAGATACTGTATATATATAGGGGTTGTATTCACTTCTGTCAGATACTGTGTATATATAGGGTGTAATCACTTCTGTCAGATACTGTATATATAGGGGTGTAATCACTTCTGTCAGATGTGCTGATATATAATATATATAGGGTGTATTCACTTCTGTCAGATACTGTATAATAATTAGGGGTGTAATCACTTCTGTCAGATACTGTATATATTGGGGTGTAATCATTTCTGTCAAGATACTGAATATATAGGGGGTGTAATCACTTCTGTCAGATACTCTATATATAGGGTGTAATCACCTTCTGTCAGATACTGTGTATATATAAGGTGTAATCACTTCTGTCAGATACTGTGTATATATAGGGTGTATTCACTTCTGACAGATACTGTGTATATAGGGGTGTATTCACTCTGTCAGATACTGTAATATAGGGGTGTAATCACTTTCTGTCAGATACTGTATATATAGGGGTGTAATCATTCTGTCAGATACTGTGTATATATAGGGGGTGTAATCACTTCTGTCAGATACTGTATATATAGGGGTGTATTCACTTCTGTCAGATACTGTGTAATATATAGGGGTGTATTCACTTCTGTCAGATACTGTGTATATATAGGGGTGTATTCACTTCTGTCAGATACTGTGTATATATAGGGGAGTAATCACTTCTGTCAGATACTGTATATATAAGGGCTGGTAATCACATCTGTCAGATACTGTATATATAGGGGTGTAATCACATCTGTCAGATACTGTTAATATAGGGGTGTAATCACTTCTGTCAGATACTGTATATATAGGGGTGTAATCACTTCTGTCAGATACGTATATATAGGGGTGTATTCACTTCTGTCAGATACTGTGTTATATATGGGGTGTAATCACTTCTGTCAGATACTGTATATATTAGGGGTGTAATCCACTTCTGTCAGATACTGATATATAGGGGTGTAATCACTTCTGTCAGATGCTGGTATATATATATATAGGGGTGTATTCACTTCTGTCAGATACTGTATATATATATAGTGGTGTATTCACTTCTGTCAGATACTGTAATATTATAGGGAGTAATCACTTCTGTCAGATACTGTATATATAGGGGTGTAATCACTTCTGTCAGATACTATATATAGGGGTGTAATCACTTGTCAGATACTGTATATATAGGGTGTATTCACTTCTGTCAGATACTGTATACTATAGGGGTGTAATCACTTCTGTCAGATACTGTATATATAGGGGTGTAATCACTTCTGTCAGATACTGTGTATATATAGGAGGTGTATTCACTTCTGTCAGATACTGTGTATATAGGGGTGTATTCACTTCTGTCAGATACTGATATATATAGGGGTGTAACACTTCTGTCAGATACTGTGTATAATAGGGTGTAATCACTTCTGATGTCAGATACTGTGTATATATAGGGTGTAATCACTTCTGTCACAGATACTGTGTATATAGGGGTGTATTCACTTTCTGTCAGATACTGTATATATAGGGGTGTAATCACTTCTGTCAGATACTGTATATATAGGGGTGTAATCACTTCTGTCAGATACTGTATATATTGGGGTGTAATCACTTCTGTCAGATACTGTATATATTGGGGTGTAATCACTTCTGTCAGATACTGTTAATATTAGGGGTGTAATCACTTCTGTCAGATACTGTATATATAGGGGTGTAATCACTTCTGTCAGATGCCTGTATATATATATAGGGGTGTTCACTTCTGTCAGATACTGCTATATATATATAGGGGTGTATTCACTTCTGTCAGATTCTGTATATATATATAGGGGTGTAATCACTTCTGTCAGATACTGTATATTGGGTAATTGACTTCTGGTGTCAAGATTCTTCTGTCACTTACTGTAATATATTGGGGTGTAATCACTTCTGTCAGATACTGTATATATTGGGGTGTAATCACTTCTGTCAGAT